>JALMQS010000092.1:7372503-7567467 GCA_024734495.1 Forficula auricularia | reverse complement strand
AGATCAGATGCTTGTTTAGCACGACGTTTTTGGAAAGCATCTGATCTTTTATTTATGTGAAACCTACCTAGTAATTTATATTTTAAAAAGTTTCTAAAAAAATTTTCAAAAAAAGTCTATTATGTTGGTAAGTAAAAAAAAAAGATCATGTAAAAATATTTCCCCTAATTCATAGCGGCATCTTTTTAAAATAATTTAAAACTTATAAACTACGTATTTATTTCTATTTTATTTATTCATTTATTTCGAACTCGCAACCCTCTCCCCCCAAACTAATATGTGCTGCCCCCCCCCCCCCCCCCCCCTAGCTCAAATCCTGAACACGCACTTTTTTTTAATATATAATGAGACTGATATAAGAAGAAATTGCACTGAAAAGGTTCATTCTTTGTATTCCGTGATGGACCCTTGTATCTTGTATCTTGGGAATAAGAAGAGATTTAGGGATTGAGTCGGAGTTGAAGGTTGACTAATATTATTAGTTTCAAAATATTTTCTAACATCTTGAAACAATGTGAAATCCCTAAGTCCTGGAAAGAGAGCTTAATAATTGCTATATTTAAGAAAGGTAGTAAAGCAGACTTTAATAACTATCGTGGTATAACTTTACTAAATACTATTCTAAAGCTCTTTACTAAAATTATCCTTAACACACTAAACTGCTGGACTACATTAAACCGAGAGAGGAACAACAGGGTTTTAGAAAGAACCGCTCAACAACTGACGCTATATTTATTATACGACAAATAGTTGAAAAATCAATCGAATTCAACAACCCGGCATACTTATGTTTCATAAACCTTAAAAAAGCTTTTGATCGGGTAAGATTAGAAGATATAATAGGTTGTCTCAGAGAAAGAGAGGTTCCAGAAAGATTAATTAGGATTATAAAAGATCTGAATCCAAATACAAGAGCAAAAATAAAATCGAATAACCAGATATCAGGATCCATTTCAATAACAAGTGGAGTGAGGCAGGGAGATTCGTTAAGTCCTTTGCTCTTCAATCTCATTATGGATAAAATTTTAGCATATTTGACGACCCATCTTGGATACAAAATGGGAGAAAACTCCATACAGGCTGTGTGCTATGCTGATGACGTGGTTTTGGTGTCGGACAGCGAGCAAAATCTGCAAACTCTCTTATCTCAATTCGATCAAAAATACAACATTAGATCAAGTTGAAAAATTTAACTATTTGGGAGCCGATATTTCGGTGCACAGAGATCTCAGCCAAGAGGTTAAAACCCAAGAAACAAAAGGAGCTAGGATAGCTGGATGCCTATATGGTTTGGTCTGGAAAAACAAATATTTGTCAGCAAAAAGCAAAGTACGAATTTATAAGACCTGCGTACGTCCCGTGTTAACATATGCAGCAGAAACCAGAGCATCAACAATTACCACCCAACAACTACTCCGAACAACAGAGATGAGAATAATAAGGGCTATACAGAATCCGCAGCAAAGATCTAAGAGAACTAAGCGAAATCCAGGATATAGTGGAATGGATTGATGTGAGAAAGAGAGGATGGGGGGAACATGTGGAACGAATGACGGATGACCGCCTTGCAAAATCGTGAAGGAAAATCGCCCACGTGGCACACGGAGCAGAGGGCGGCCGAAAAAAAGATGGAAAGATGTGGCAACAAGAAACTATCTTTATTCTTTTTTTCTTATTGGAAGAACAGGCGAAAGCCTATAGAGAAGATGAAGAAGAAAATATTTCTTCAAAAAGAGTATCATGGAGTAAATATTAAGTTTCTGTTCACATTTAAACACACAGATAGTTGACTAAATTCATTGCTATAATAATGAATTTTAAATATTCTGCTTGATAATACAGTCATTTTGATGGATTTTTAACTTGACGTTGACGTGTCATAATTTTCTATTTTTGGCTCTGAATAATCAGATGATTTGTCAGGATTTCTCTTTTCTTCTTTTACTAATCCTGGCAAATTACGATTTTAAAAGGAAATATTTCCCGGTAAAGATTTTATTGCTGGAATACCTTTATTGGTACTCCACTATTACTACCCTAAGTTTTCCCCCAAATCTGTGTTGTAGAAATTTTTCTACGCGCTTGAAAATGAGAAGATTTCGGAGGTTTTGTTTCCAGTTTTTCTTGAATAACTCTAAAAACGGCTTATCAAATCAAAAAGATATCTATTAGATTAAAGCTTAAATTAGGCGTAAAATGATAACAATTTCATCTATTTAGGTTAAGTAGAACCGGTACTAGCGCCTGTCAAAAAACAGCCTCCGGGATCACTTTTGAATATCCCTAAAACTCATACTTTTTTCGATTTTTCCCCATTTTGACCATGAAAGGGCACGACTCTATACATTTTTAAACTAGATTAAATTTGCTACAATTTAATTAAGGTTTCATCTTAATTGGATAATTGTAACATGAGGTTGAAGTTTTGAAAAAATGCAATTTTTTGCAAAAAATTGCAGTTTTTTCTTCATAAAATGAAAACCACTCATCTTAGAAACTTGATTCCTATCTCATTGTCTAGGAAATTTTATTTACTTGAACGTTTACTTGGACCACTTTTTTGATAAAAGTCTTAGATTTATAGATAACCAGCATTTTCCATGACGCTTTTGAGGATTCGGATCACACCCTGTACGGAAAATGTAGAATATCTATAAATCTAAGAGTTTTATCAAAAAAGTGGCCCAAGTAAACGTTCAAGTAAATAAAATTTCCTAGACAATGAGATGAGAATCAAGTTTCTAAGATGAGTAGTTTTCATTTTATGAAGAAAAAACTGCAATTTTTTGCAAAAAATTGCATTTTTTCAAAACTTCAACCTCATGTTACCATTATCCAATTAAGATGAAACCTTAATTAAATTGTAGTAAATTTAATCTAGTTTAAAAAGGTATAGCGTCGCCTTTGTCGAAAACGTGCACCTTCATGGTCAAAATGGGTGAAAATCGAAAAAAGTACGAGTTTTAGGGATATTCAAAAGTGATCCCGGGGGCTGTTTTTTGACAGGCGCTAGTACCGGTTCTACTGAAATTGTTATCATTTTACGCGTAATTTAGCTTTATAGATATCTTGATTTGATAAGCCGTTTTAGAGTTATTCAAGAAAAACTGAAAAAACTTAGGGTAGTAATATTGGAGTACCAATAAAGGTATTCCAGCAATAAAATCTTTACAGGGAATTATTTCCTGTTTATGCTATTGGTACTTACGTATTAACGCCACCGCAGCTACAGATTTGGCGGTTTTTAAATTTCGCCAATCTACAAAAAATCTAAAATTTTTGAGATAAATCATAAAATAGAATAAATCAGTTCCCCTCTGTCAAAAAACAACTTGAATAGGTTCGGTTTATGATCTCGGTTGAATTAGATAAAAAATGCGGGTACATTAACGCCACCGCAAGGTTTGTTTGGGAACGCATTTTTTTATCTAATCAAACCGAGATCATAAACCGAACCTATTCAAGTTGTTTTTTGACAGAGAGGAACTGATTTATTCTATTTTATGATTTATCTCAAAAATTTTAGGTGTAGATTGGCTAAATTTAAAAACCGCTAAATCTGTAGCTGCGGTGGCGTTAATACGTAAGTACCATGCTATTTTTTTTCATGTAATTTGCCTGGACTACTTAGGCTAAATATAAAATGAAAATTTTGGTAGATGTCAAAACATAAAATCCCCTCTTCTTATTTTTTCGATGGAGGGATCAATCGAGGCCTGCACCTTCTTAGTACAACATCTTATCACATCAATATCATTATAAAAAGACAACTTTACTAAGACAGAAAAGATAGTTTGACGGATTAATAGAGACTATTTCAGTTTTAAGTTGGTAGAGTTGGCTTAATGGGTAAAAGAATATAAAATAATACTAAATAAAACTCTGATTTACTTTAGTAGCGGTTATATTGCAGTTTCTGGCAGTTCCAAACTCATCATTCAATTGGGGCATAGTAGAGAACCCATGTTTAACATTCAAAGATGTTAACTCATCCTAGGAAAGAAAAAATACATTAATTTGAGAAATCATCGGATTAATTAGAAGCAATAGATTGAAGCAAAACCTCTTTTTGTTTGGGTTCTTGAGGATAAACATCAGGCGGGCCAAGCCGAGGCCTCTTCAGGGGCCTCTTTTCACATGAAAAGCCCATCATTTTGATTATAAAACTGAAAAAACAAACAATTTTTTTAGTTTAAATATTCTATTTTTATTTAGATTAATTACCCCAGATAATAAAATTAATTTTTATTTACATTAATTACTTACATCTTAAACGATTTTCATTTTGAAATCTTGTGGGATTAAATATTTAAAAAAATAAATAGATTTTTTGTAGTATATAATTTATAAAATTCAAATTCAAATGCATTTTAATACCACTAGAAATAAAAGAAATTATTTAAAAATATTAAAATATTATTTTGTCTGTCAAAATATTAGAAACTCCATCTTGAATAACGGACTGAAGAATCCAAAATATTTATTCTTTCAAATTCCATGAAAATACAAAAATATATAGAATAATAAGCTTTTCAAAATGATTATTATATGAAAATCAACATATTATATCTAAAATACTTAAATTAATAGAGAATATTTTAAAAACAAAGACTTAATTTCTTTAAAATAGCCGCGAAGTTTAATTTTGCGTGGTAGGTTCATTGGTCAGCCAGAATTCATTCTAAAAATTATTTTAATTTATTTATATTTATTTTGCATATTCTTATATATAAATTCTTTTAGTCAGAATTTGTAGTTTTCATTATCCTTGGGCTGCTTTTGCGCCAATTCACTATTGAGTTCTACCACTCCGATTTTCATAGAAGCTAGGTAGCTCTAATTAATTACATTTCCTAATTTTGATGTATAACAATATCTATAGTGAAATATTAGTGGGTTTTAAAATCAAAAAAAACAATTAATTATTAAAAAAAAATTAATTATAAATTTGTATTGGGGGTCGGGTTGGCCGAGGGGATAGCATACCAGCCTGCTAATCAAGTGGATCCGGGTTCGAATCCGACTCGCGGCATCCGGCTAAAATCTGATCACTAGATAGAAAACAAAATTTAAAAATATAACAATATCGTAAAAGGCCGAAAAGCCAAAAAATAAAATTGTATTGACATACCCACCTGTGAACAATTATTTTAATTAAGAAAAACCAATAAAATTAAAGTTACCGGAAAATGAGACTCCGAAAGATCGATTTGTTCACTCAAAAATCCCCTAATCCATGAAATTGTTTGCGTGAAACACGATTTTCTAATACTCAACACCCCCTTTGTTGTCAAAGTAGATAGAAATCGAACAAATACTAACCGAAACTCATGAATCTCTTACAATCACACCTAGATGGATCATATCTTTTTCATTTCTCTTGGTCCAGATTTAAGATTCAGCTGACTTCAATAGCTTCAACCAGCGTATATATATATTGTTTAAAAACGACGCGGTCAAAGATAACTCTCTTTGATATATTAATTATTATTTAATATATTAATTAGAAAAATATTTAACCGAAACTCCTTTATTCTTATGACTATGATACTAGAAAAGTTGCACCTTTTTGATTCTCGTATTAATTTCTTAAACAAGAGCTATAGTTTAATTTAACTTTTTAATCTGAATGCTTTAATTATTTTAATTTTTAAACCTCTTCTCCGATTAATTTAATTTTTAAACCTCTTCTCCGAAACCATAAGCTAATAATAATCTATTAATTTTTTAAATGAATTACTTTTTTAAAAAATATGACTTAAAAAGATCTTCCCATATACCTTTACATATTATGATAAAAAAATGTTTTTATTTTCGACCCACAAAAAATTGGACCATTGTCAAAATAATATTTTGATTAAAATTTTAAAAACGATTCTGATTTCGGAGAAAATGAACTTGATCAACTTTCCCCTCTCTTCGGTAATGCAAGGGTCTTTCAAAATTCCTCGATTCATAGGGGCTGCATCGTTTACTGGTGCGCCCTTTCTTGCTTTCGATTGCATTAAATAAAAAAAAGACATCATTTGTAAATTACAAATTTATGTTTTATTTAGGCCCTCTTCACACTAGGTAATTCTCAGCCGACGCAACTGAAACTCGAGTAACCTCTGTGAGTATCTTAGAATCCACTTCCAATGTTAAGTAGTGGGGAGACACAAACGGAGCGATTCCCAAGAGACGAGTATCCTACGCGTATCCTTGCAGTTTCAGGCAACTTGCCAGGCAGGTCGCTCGTCAGTTGAGTTGCTTGTGCGCCTCTTGTCATTGAGGGAATTATGTCGGGCGAGCACGCATTCAATATAAAGTTTCTGGGTGAAATTGAAAAATTCTCTGAATTGTGCATTTATAACTTACCTCAAATTCTCATCGAATTATTTTTACAAAATATGTACAGGTACACATCATAGTGACGGGTGGGGAATTTTCAACCTCAATAGTTCTGTGGAAATTATTTTATAATAAATGCAGATCACAAAAGACAAGTGTGAAAATAATTTATGATTCAATAAACAATTTTATTGAAAATGATTTATTTATTTATTTATATTTAAATATATTTTTCATAAATATATATTACAATATTACAAATTTTAATACTAAAGTTATAATATTTCTCAATAGAAATATTCAACTGTCCCTTTTAAGATATATCCTCACTTGGTTCTTAAATTGAATAAGACTTGATGCATTTCTCACTTCAGCTGTTAAAGAATTAAATTCCTCAAGTCCTCTAAAATATAATGAATTTCTTGTGCCCAGTTTCCTCACCCTCTCAATAAATATATCGTCTCTAATTCGCCATGAGTTTCTTATATTTGATTCAATCTCGAATCGAATGCAGGTGATTTTTGTCAGATTTTAAGAAATAATAATATCTGAATTTATATATTTCTGTGTAAGAAAAATAATGAGTTTAAATAGTTACACAGAAATATATAAATTAAGATATTATTACTTAATATCTGACAAAAATCACCTGCATTTGATTCGCGAAGGAATCAAATGTAGGAAACTCATGATTAATTGATAGAAACACCTTACACACGTGTGTTAACAGACTGAGCGCGCTGGATTGGGGGATTAAATATATAACATCTCAGATTACAAATCCATTTGGTGATTCATATCCGTGTTTGGTAAAAAGCATCATGCGGGCTAATCGCGAAATGATGCTGGATCATAGCTAGAGGGATCACATCTTTTTTATTCTCTCTTGGTTCAGACTTAAGATTCAGCTGACTCCACTAGCCTTAACCAGCAGTAGTCAAGCGATATAAATATCTTGTTTAAAAACGTGGTCAAAAAAACAACTCTCTTTGATATATTAATTAGAAAATTCTCAAATTCGCGTCTCATGGTCATGGATCTCGTTGACCAATGTGAAATTCAGATAGGCTGGCAGCTGCCTAGGATATAATTAATATACAAAACACATTCTCTGTAAAAATAAGAATTGCTTCACATTCCTAAGTCCTAAACATTCCAGCATACTATACTTATTGATGTATATCTGTCACATTTTAAAATAATTCTCAGGCATCTAGTTTGTTAGAGCTGCAGCTTATCAATATTCTCCTGAGTACCAAAATATAATATTGTAGGACAGTAAGAGAAACTAGGACTAATTATAGTTCTATACACCTTAATTCTAGTGTTCATATTCAAATTATTAATAGCTCTACCAAATTAGTGCACTTTTCTGTTTACATTTTTCAAGAGCCTCATTCTGTCTTTATAGCTATAATAATAATACATATATTGAATAATAAATATTTTTTATTGAAACATTTTTTTAATCATTTTTCTCTACTGATTTTCGCAATCAGGGAAAAGTAGGTTATATTTTACACAGATCTCAAGATAAAACTATTGAAAAAAATACTATTATTTATTCTGTATCGTACTGTTCTCTGTTATTTCAACAGCATTTTAAATTATTGAAAAAAAAAAAAATAAATAAAAGCGAAGATCAGCTGCCCTCTGAAAAAACGGCACTTTTCAGAGCTTAATAACTCAAGAACTATATTAGATTTATTCATGAAATTTGGGATTCTAGGTATTCTAGTGAGTCTTATTAGGCATGCAAAATTTCAAGTGTCTAAGTCTAATAGTTTTTGTTTGAGTTATAGGGGGGGGGGGGGGGTCGAAAGTAGCTTGAAATGGTTCGTGTAAATATACACATGGCCTGTGCGTCGCCCGTTTTTCCGAACTTGGCTGACACACTGCCGTGTCTAGATTCAGTTCGGCTCGGTTCTTCGGTTCGAATACCTTGATTTCGGGCTGGCTAACGCCAATCGCATAAATGGTAGCCCGAAATGAAGGTATTCGAACCGAAGAACCGAGCCGAACTGAATATATCTTAACCGAAACTTACAGGGTTTGTTTGCAGGGACGACGGAACCGTGGGGTCAGTTGACCTCCCTGGGAATTTGTCTACGGGGTCAAGGGGGTCAGCGGTTCAATTTATTGAACTTTAATTACTGGTTACCCGGTAGTTGCTTAATTAATTCTTTTTTTTATGAACAAAGGTTTTGTTTTCCTAGTATCATAAGTTTATTACTCATATTTGCTAAGAATAATACAAGAATATATTGCTAATTAATTTCGTTTTATTTTATTACCTTTTGAACCTAAACTCAAGCATTATAAGTACAAACATAAATTTGAACTCTTTTTTCTTTCAGTTTTCAATAAAACAACAGCTACAAACTACTTAAAAATGGGTTAAATTGTACCAATTTGCTTCAAAACATTTTAGGGGGGGGGGGGCGCGCCCCAATACCCTCCAAACCCCGCGGTAGGCCTACATCACTTTGCAAGTTTTGACCCCGCCCATGGCCTTAGATCGTTCAGCCGTGCTTGTTTGTTTCGGAACGCATTTTATATCTAATCGAACCGAGATGATAAACCGAATCTGTTCAAGTTGTTTTTTGACAGTGGGCAGCTGATTTACGTTTTATCCAAAAAAAATAAAAAAAAATAAAAATCTGATGTAGCTTATGCACACCACACCTATGTGTATTCTTAAATATTCTGGCCTGTTTTGCGCACTTCAAACGACTTTCACTTGTCCCGCTACAATGAAAATCTAGAGTTAAAATTAAATAGTTACTAATATAAAAATTGTATTAAATTAAAAAAATATTTATATTATATATATCTTTATTTATAGTTGCATTATTTGTTTCAGAAAGACGCGAATAAGAAATGCAATATCGTCGACAGAAATACATTTATAGTAGTTGGGAAAGAAACTTATTATTAATAAAAAAAATCTAGCTTATTTATAAATTCTAGCATTGATACAAATTTATTAAATATTATGAGTTTTGGATCCTTTTAAGGTAGTTGTTTCACCATAAGGGTTTTCTTAGGATTTTTTTGAAATTTAGACAGATTATTATTTAAATACTTCTGCATCGATTGGTGGCAAAACGAAATTTATGAACAATATATAGTTCCGGAGATATTCAATTTCAAAGATAGAGTTTTTCAGACTTCATACATTGCACTATACGGGATATCGGAAAGTTTACATACATATTTAATTATAATTAAGAAACTCTTCTTACCATTGTTATAAAAAGCTAAACCAACATTAAACAATAACTAATAGATTTTTTAAGAAAATTGTAATTCATAGTTACAACACAGTTTCTGAGATAATAATGAATAAATAATGAAAAATTTACACTAAAATCATGCTGGCAACACCGCATTTATTTAACCTAAAAAGTGGGTTAACTTTAGTAATTTTTTTGACGTTCTTTCTCTTCAACAATTGTCGCAACAACTTTCAATCGCTTATTAAGAACTTTTTGTTTTATAATGTACTTTATCTGAAATTTCTATGATAAAATATATACAAGAAGGGACAGTGTTGCCAGATTTGTCAAACGAGCACGGGATTGGCTAGTAGTGGTACATAAACAGCAAAAGGTTTTGGGCTTATGAATTATGAATCCTTATTGTCTGTTCTATATACTCTAGCATTATTGTCGTGAAACAACTACCTTTTAAAACATATTTCTGACCCTAAGAAACTTTTATTATTAATAAAAAAATCTAGCGTATTTATAAATTCTAGTATTGATATCAATTTATTGAATATTATGAGTTTTGGATCCTTTTAAAACACATTTCTGACCCTACGATGAAATGTCCAAAAACCGAAACCGATAAACTATCTCATAGATTTTCGCAATTTTCTTCGATGATTATAGTAAAAAGATAGAATTTCGGGCAATAATTTTATTACATTAATAAATATATGATTGGGAAATTGATATAAATGGAAATAGACTGCAATAAATTTTACTTAACACCCTGTGGGCACCCACGCAGTCTCTCCTTCATTGATTTTGTTGAATATTGGAAGATCACCTGAACACCTACGCATTTCCAGCTTTAAATATAGAACAGCCATTCAATAAAGAATAAGAAAATGTTTAAAATTTCAATCAAATAAATCCATGTTTTAATTACTTATTGTTAAGATGTAAAAATATCTATAGATCAATATTGTCTTGCTAGTTAAGTATTCAAAGAAAGAAATATTCAGAATTCATGACTCATATGAGTTACATAAAATATTAAAACAGTTTCCTGATTAGATACCTATCCGGAAACTATCAAGGTTTCCCTATTTTTTTGTTAAATTATATAATTGTTATAATTAATTGGACTGATAGTATCCGTTATTATCACGAAAACAGTAAATCTCATAGAAATTAAATTTAAAATTTAGCTTAAGATAATACAAGTTTTTGGTTCAAACGGCCAAGCAGAAGTACTCCTTTAGTCATTTTTGTTTTTCATAAAAAATGAATAATTTCTTGTTTTGGTCTTGTTATGTCTTCGTTATTTATAATATTACAGTCAATAAACTAGTACAATATCCACATGAATCTCAAAAGAATATGTGAGCCGTTAATTTTGAAAGTGGCATATATATATATAAGTCCATATTTGTTATTTTGAGATATTTGTATTTATATTTTTATACATACATATATTTAAATATATTTTGATGTATTTATTTTGACGAATTCATGAGGATATTGTACTCCTTTGGCTATTATATTATAAATTTGAAAAGAAGATATCTATGCCTAACTAAATCTGTCATTAAGGATCGAGGTTCTTTCACGACAATACACACAAAAAGTTTTAGCCTCGTAACCACCCTATAAATATGAACGGATCTAAAATTTTAGGTTATGTTTTTTTAACGTGACTGTAGCACTCACACTACGAAATTTCTATATGGATACACACATACTTGCCGGATCGTTTCCAAACCATTGTGCTTATATCCCCTCACCCAAATATGTTTGTTTTTTATGAAAACTACGTGGTAAATAATTTCAATTTTTTTTAAGTTACTCCGAATATATTATTCTAACAAATATTAGTTTTTCATCAAGATGGTGAAAGTCCTTCAATGAAAAAAAATAAAATAATGATCATATCCCCACCCTTTCCCTATCTACCCTATGTAAAAAATGTCATTTTTAATTGCTATTATTTCATGTTTGGTGTGGTAAATCGTCGTCAAATTTTATCAGTAAGTTGTAGGTATTATGCTATTAATGACTTTTATATTCCAAGTTTCAAAGACTTCTTGAATTTTTGCATTTGTGAAAGAACTACCTTAACTCATTTTTTTTCAAAATTGGACTTGCGCCACTTTCAAAATAAAAGGCTCATATATAAATATAAATATAAATTGAAAAGATGGAATTGTACAATTTCGAAGGTTTAAGCTTCTTATCAGGTTTTTAATTAGAAATACTATTCTATGTTTTTTCTCATGGGTTGATATATATAAATAAATATATATATATATATATATATATATACCTAATTTTTTACAATTTTTTTAAGAACAAAGAAATGAAATAATTAACTATTTCTCTCATTGACGTACATTTAAAAAGCAGGAGTACCTACATGTTTTCAATTTTAAATTGGAATCTGGAAAAATTAAGAATGTTGACAGATAAAATTTAAATACTCATCCCAAATCACCCACTTGGGGCGATCGCCCCTAGGATGGGAACCACACTGGTCTAGAATCTTCATTTTTGACCTTGCGCCTCATTTTGGGTGTTTATTTTCAAAAAATTTTAAACCAAAATGTCAAAAATTACATACTCTACAACTATGCTTCTAATTTTTGACATTTTCTTTTAAAATTTTTTAAAAATAAACACCCATAATGAGGCGGAAGGTCAAAAATCAAGATTCTAGACCTTTGAAACAAACACAACCAACATCAGCAAGAATGCGTTCTTACTAAAAACGAGTTTTTACTGCAACATATATATATATATACTTTGTGTTGTAGACAAATTAACTTTTAAACGTTAGTTTTAATTTTTTCTTAAAGCAATTGATATAATAATATGTGTGTATATGTTTATTTGCATCAAGCAGAGGATAACCTCTTTGTTTCTCTTTATGATTCAAAATCTCTGCTACTCTCGGCAAAATAAAAACTTGTAATATTTATATTTACAGGTCCACTCGAAAACATCGAAAGTACACTACTTAAATTAAAAAAATATTGAGCGACCTATATAAATTGATATCGACTTGAAATTTTCAGAAAATTTATTATTTTCAACGTAGGCAATAATAACATGAGAAAAAAATCAATTTTTTACCATTTTGGAAATTTTTAAAAATCTTGAGCGACCTCTTAAAAATTTTTAATCGAGCTGATTTTTGGTCAGCATTTTAACATAATATATTTTCACGGTGGTCAAAAATAAAATAATTTTGTTTTGTTTTTTGGGTCACCCTAATATATATGAGTGGGAAATTAATATAATGAGAGTGTATTAAACGTAACATAATATATCCCCCACCCACGCATTCTCTCTGTATTGATTTTGTTGAATAGTGAAAGATTCCCTGAACACCTACGCGTTTCCAGCTTTAAATATAGAACAGCCATTCAATAAAGATTACGTAGAACTTTATATAAAATAAATCCATTTTTAGGGTTCCGTTTAAAAGTAAAATGAGACCTTATAATATTACAATAGTTTCAGTCTCTACTGACAGAGATTAAAGCTTGTAAATTAAATAAGATACAACTTAAATAAAAGAATATATACCTATATAGATGTGGGGTTTCACAGGAATATATATATATATTCTTTTATTTACTGTTTCACTTACAACCAACACCGCTTTCCTTATAAGTAATTTACAAACTTAAAATTTACAAGGATTTTGTCTGGTATTCAATTTCCTCAAAATCAAAAATCATATTAAAATTTTAATCGGACGAATATTTTGGGGAGAGTCGATTTCTTGTGGGGTCGAAAATAAAAAATATTTTGAAAGATTTCAATTTCCCGATGGTAATAGATTCAAATTTTCTTAGAAAATCATAAGATAGTGTCATCTATTAAATCCGATGGAATGGAATATTTTTAATTATATGTCAGAGAGGGGTTGTTTTTCATGCCATCGTCGGGAATCGAACCCGAGTGTCAGTAACAGCAATCCGGGCCATCTGGCTCACTTGCGAGGTGCGAACCTCTCTGACATATGGAAACGCATTAAATATTTTACTCAAAGATTGTTATCTTATTTTGTAAAAGTTCGCGATCCAGTGATTCTAAATTTAAACATATAGCCATGTCATAAATTATATGCCTCTAATAAATTATTTGGCATGGCTATATGTTTAAATTTAGAATTACTAGATCGCGAAATTTTACAAATTAAGATAACAATCTTTGAATAAAATATTTAACGCGTTTACATATGTCAGAGAGGTTCGGACCTCGCAGGTGGCCCAGATGTCCCGGATTGCTGTTACTGACACTCGGGTTCGATTCCCTGAAAAACAACCCCTCTGACATATAATTAAAAATATTCCATTCCATCGGATTTAATAGATGATACCAAAATTCATTAGAAGTTTTTCTTCTGGTAGAATTTCAATGGAGAATTGATGGAAAGGCAGCCCAGGGATAATGAGAAATAAAATTCTGAATAAAAGAATTTAAAGGAAGGTCATTTTCATTCTCTTAAAAACTGATGCTTCGGGCGATCTTCCCTCCTTATTTAGGGCTTAAAAGGACCAGTGAAGGAAACATCTAGAGAAGAAAGAAGTTTCCTTCGATGACCCTTTTAAACCCTGAGGAAGTGAAGGAGAGAAAATCCTCCGAAACGTCGGTTTTTAAGAGAATGAAAATGACGTCCCAATATATTATTTTATTCGGAATTTTATTAGTCATTATCCTTGGACTGCCTTTGCATCAATTCCCCATTAAACCATTTTTTTACTATGAAATGTAATATATCATTAAGTAGAATGATTTTTTTTTTTTTTTTTATTTGAATATCTTTAAAATGATGGTACGTCGGACTGTCTGTCTGTGAGAGTATTGTAGCACGAAAACTAAAAAGGATAAAAACTTAAATTTAAAAATTATATATCGTCGGCTTAGAGTGTAAAGCTGCTAACTCCATTTTTTTATCATATATCACATACTAATACCGTTAAAAAGAAAAAGTAAAACTGCTACCTACTTAAAATTACGATCGTAAGTTGTAGAAAAAAAATGTGAAAAATAGTTTTTTCCATAACAACAATATTAAATTTTGTTTGTTTTTTCACTGACCTGTAAAATTTCCTTGTTGTGAGTTAGCAGGTTTACACTCTAAGGCGACGATATATTTATTTTCGGGCAAATAAAAAATCGTAATAAAATTTTAATTGAATGATTATTTTGGGGAAGGTCAAATTTTTGTGGGTTTTGTGGGGTCAAAAATATATTATTTTTTTAACATGGAGTGAGATGTTTTCCTTCTAACTAGTAGAATTTGATGAGTTTTTTAAAAATTTCTTTAGATTTAAAATGAGGTGTGAATGAGTTCCAAATTAGTGATTTTTGTACCTTTCGGGGTTTAGAAACAGTTAACCTTAAAATTATGAAAAAAACTTTAAGAATTCTCTCGTTGTCTTTTTATCAAAGACAAATAATAAACAAATCCGATATCTCAACTATTTTGAGAGTTTAAGTTATTAAATATAAAGTATAAAAATATATAAGTATACTAAATTTTAAATTTAATCTACTTACATTCAGATTTTAAATGTTAAAAATTCGCAAAATTCTAATTATTTTTTATACATAATACTACATTACTAAATACAATACAGCAAAAAAATATCCCAAGTTATGGAATAATACATAGTATTTAACAATAAAGAAAAATATCTCTTTATCTATAGGTATGTATATATAAAACATGTAAGACATTTTTTTTTAGTTAACTAGTAGAAACTACTAATATTTTGGAATACGCGAATATGCAAGGATCTGGCAATAAAACAATATTCCTATGAAATCAAAATTAACAATAAACATTCAAAAAAAAAGATAGAGATTTTCAGGCAAAATTGTTAAAATAAAATTTGGATTCGTCATTATTTTCACCCTCTGAGATAATCATACATACCCCCAACATTTGGATAGGGTTTACAAGTATTAAAAGAATTCTTTAAATATTTGATCACATATAATAATTTATATTACAGATTTTAAAGGTGTGTACTCCTAACGATTGATCCATGTCGATATCATTGAAAAGAACTTAATTTTCTTAGGGATTTCAAAAAGTGGTTTGAACAGATTCTCAGTAGATTTCCCTTTATATGCAAAAGAAAAAAATATCACCTCCTTATCTGCATAATTATTTATTTATCATAAAAGGATTATAAAAAAATGTGGTAAAACAAAATTAATATTAAAGAAATGAGAAATTAATTTTTTATTAATGTGAGCCCCCCCCCCCCTTTAGAGGATGCACCTTTTTGGTGCATTTCCTTCTCACATCAATATCGATAAAGAAAAAAAAAATTACCAGTTGATTAATAAAAAACTACTGGTAAAAAAATCATTCTTTATACAAAAATTATAGTTATTTAAAAAAAAAATTGTTATGATGTTTATTTTTACTTGAAAGGGATTTTAAAATCAAATCAAAAGATAAGAAATTATAGCCGAACCAGAATCAATGACGTGACGTCAGAGGTCTGCTTTATCACTTTATTCCGATTTTAAAATGAACAAAATGCACTGAATGAATAGGAAAATAAATAAAAATTGAGTTTTGTGTTCAAACGAAAACACTTTAAAAAATATTTCTGTCTGCTAGATTTCTAAATTTTTTTTTTTTTTAACAAAAGATATGTGTTCGATATTATCTACGTATGCCATTGATACAGAACGTTGGGGATTTGTCTGAAGTTGTAGATTTGATAGATTGGTGGTTAAGTTGCTTATCCAAAGAGAAGTTTTGGCTAAAAACGTTGTGCATTCTAATAAGATTTTCTCATTAAAAATGTGCAAGCTAAGTGATTTTAGCAGAAACTTCTCTTTCGATTTACCCTCGATAATGTATGTCATCTTTATAAAAATTTTCCTGGTGATTTAACTATAGAATGAGATGAAAAAATAATTAATATTTTTATGCAGCCACCCTTTTTGAGAATAAATATTCACTCAAGCATGATCAAACCTAGATCGAATACACTTTTTGAATATTCTTGAGTCGAATGCCCTTTCACAACAAGGTGAAGCTTTTGCTCCACTCTCCCTGGAATTTTTTTTCCACTTTTTACAAAAAATTAACGATATTTTTATTGTCTAGTTTTCTTACCAATATACTATAAATTCATTTTTGTAAGAAATTATTGCAACCGAATTCGGATAGATAATAAAGAATAGATGAATTTATTTATTTAAGGTAGTTGTTTCACCATATGGGTTTTCTTAGGAATTTTTTGAATTTTAAAGAGATTATTATTTAAATACCTCTGCATCGATTGGTGGCAAAACGAAATTTATGAACAATATAGTTCCGGAGATATTAAATTCCAAAGATAGAGTTTTTCAGACTTATACATTGCACTATACGAGATATCGGAAAGTTTACATACATCTATATATATAAAATTAAGGTTTTGTCTGTACATTGCTCCAAATCACGCCAAATTTTGGTTGCACACGTTTCAAGTAAAGTTATGAACGAAAACACCCTCAACAAAATTCCTGTCTGTATGTCTGTTTCAGTGGTTTCCGAAAAGTTGCTCACGATTCACATAAAAACGGCTTAAGGGATTATTATGAAATTTCATATTTACATCAGATGACTTCTAACTTACGTTTTTAGCTATATAACGTTTTGATATTTTGACCCCAGAAGGTGAATGAAAATTATCAAATAACTCCAAAACTATTAACACTACAGCAAATTTTATGATAAACAAAGTTGTAGGGGATATGATTTATGACAACTTTTGTTTAAAAAAATTTCCCCAAAAACCACCCAAAATGGCGGGGGTCAAAAAATGAAAATTCTTTCTCTTGGGTCAAACTCAACCAAATTTTGGGGTGGTGGTGTGGAGGCGGGGGTTGGAGAACGGGTGCATGGTGCGGGGGTGGGGTTGGTTGCTGGAGGGGTTTTGGGGGCGGTGGTTGGGCATGGTGCGGGGGGGGGGGGTCTCAGGGGGCCGCCGAAGGCGGGCCTTGCAGCTAGTATTTAATTATAATTAAAAAACTCTTCTTACCGTTGTTATAAAAAACTAAACCAACATTAAACAATAACTAATACATTTTTTAAGAAAATTTTAATTCATAGTTACAACACAGTTTCTGAAATAATAATGAATAAATAATGAAAAATTTACTAAAAACAAGCTGGCAACAACGCATATATTTAACCTAAAATGTGTAGTTAACTTGTACTTTTTTGACGTTTTTTCGCTTCAGTCATTGTCTCAACAGCTTTCAATCGCTTATTAAGAAATTTTTGTTTTATAAATCTCCCTTTATAATGTACTTTATCTGAAATTTCTATGATAAAATATATACAAGCTCGGACAGTGTTGCCAGATTTGTTAAACAAGCACGGGATTGGCTAGTAGTGGTACATAAACAGCAAAAAGTTTTGGTCTTATGAATTATGAATCCTTGTCTGTTCTATATACTCTAGCATTAACTTTTTGCTAGTATTGTCGCGAAACAACTACCTTAATAAAAATTCATATATTGGGTAAATAATAATTAAATAATTATAAAAATAAAATTATTTTTACCTTTCTTTGACAACTTTACATATTTTCATTTTTCAAATCATTATCTAGGTACAAAAAAGCAGGAGGGAGAAAAATTTGACCCCACGACCCTCCAAGGTTTTTGCTCATCCCTCGATTAAAAACCTTCTTACGCATCTGTGTATTCTTCTTTGTGGACTCGTTGGGTAAAGCAAGACATGCTAGAAATAAGAAAACTTGTATTTTTCTGGAGAATTTTTAAGAAACACACTTTCTCCTTTTACACAAAAAGATTCATATTAACAACTATTCACATTCAAAATTTTATTGAAATCTGATCTACATCGTCGTGAATTTTCACTTGTTTGTAGTTTAAGCATAAATTCTTCAGCTTTTCAACATCATAACTTTAGCTCCACATAGTACAGTTATATAGTGTAAATAAATGGAAATAAAGGAGATGTGAAAGGCTTAAAAAATAATAATAAGACAATACTATTTGATGCTTTTTATTTAGCTATCAACAATGTTTCCCACTAGTCGGATCGGCCAAACTTTGTCCACATTCCTTAATATATTTTTCATATGGGGGATGAAATCAAATTTTTCACAAATCAAATGCAATACAACAATATTATAAAGAGAATAAAAAATTTGAAAAAAGAATAAAAATGATTCTTAAGTGAGCTTAAACGAGATCAGCTGCCATAAATCACATCTTCAGATTATGACTAAGCATTAAAGATTAAAGATTGAATTATAAATGAAATGTTAATATAGTTAATTAATTTGTTTGTAACAACTGTTCTCAGACGATTTGTCTCTGAGCTTCAAATAAGAATCAAATAGGTTCAACTTTGACAAATATGGACAAAATTCAGGTATCACTCATAAACAAATAAATTTTGTTACATATATTCTAGCTGATAGAATAATTCTGAGCACTTCATAAACTGTTTCAAATAAAATCTATACATTTTTTACACTGCTTTAGGCAAATTTCAATAGATTTTTAAAACGACGGACATTTTTATATAATAATAAAAACAAAATCATCCACTCACAAATGCCACTCAATTTACACACAATTAAAACTCTCTGTAACCATAATAATTAAATCTACCAATTTTTTGAAGTCCGTTTACTTAACACTTGTTAACTGTTTATAAAGTTCAAATTACATCTCAGCTCAACTCTGCTTATGATTTTTACAAACTGTTTATATAATTACATATATAGTAGTGCAGTCTTAAAATTGAGTCCAAAATGTTCTTTTTTTTTTACACTCGTTCTTCGAAATTTCGACAAAGTCTATTGAATATTACAATGTTGGTCCAACATTTGTGTGGGGAAAATAAGGATAATATTCAAAAACAACGAGAAAATATTGTATATTTTTTTTGGTAGAAATCAATAATAAAAGATAAAAATAGTTTTCAAGTTCTTAATCATATAGTTTTGAAATCAAAACATTAATCAATCACAATTATTAAATCTTCTTCCAGATATTTTCTAAAGTGAACAAAAAAAAATATATATATGTATATGTATATATATATATTTGCAGTCTCTTAACTCTTCTGTCCATTAATCCATATCACTGTTGTCTGAGTTAAAAAAATGTAGGATTGAAGAAAGTAGAACAAATCAAAAAAGAAGTTTGTATAAAAAAATGTGTATGAGATATACACGCACAAAGTTGCAGCAAAATTTCACAATTGATCATTGTTCGAGCAATTTGTTCCGATGATCGTCGTTTCACTGATCAAGTGATCCAATTAGTGGGATCTACCAATACAGTAATTAATTGTCCACACAAATACAGGGAAAAGAAAAAAGTATTAGTATTCTTGGGTGAATTCCATCATCTGTTTGCCTTTGAGAAATTGAATCTTTCTTAACCCATTGAACCACAACCCTTTGTGTTGGATAAATATTTATAATGAAGATTTTTTCTGACCAAACCATACCAAAAGTGATTGGGCAGAAACAGATTATTTATATATATATTTTTTATGTTTTTTAAATGTTTATTATTTTTGTCGGCGACCATATTTTGACAATGAGTAACAAGGAAATGGGCTGTTTATCTCCATAGTATATATATATATGTGGTCCTTATTTTGGGTATTTTCGAATTTTTACGCTGGCAGAGGCTCATATGGTTCGAAATAAATAAAAAAAAAATATCTTCCAAGTTTCAAGTCCCTATCTCAATTTTAACCTGTGCTTTGGCCCGAATAAAAAATTGATCGTTCAATGCCAAAAACCCCATGTTATTTAGATGGGAATCTTTTACATCGCTCTGAGGCACAGGTTAAAATTGAGATAGGGGCTTGAAACTTGGGAGATATTTTTTTTATTTATTTCTAACCATATGAGTCTGTCAGCATAAAAATTCGAAAATATCCAAAATAAGGACCACCCTAATATATATATATATACGTCACGATACACTTAGATTGGCTTTCGGTAATAAAGTGTTAATGTAATATTCATATTACTATTAGGAGTAGTAAAAAGTGTGAGAAATGGAGAGATATTGTGAATAAAAAAAAAGATATGATCCATTTTTCAAAATTATAAAAAAAAACTAAAATAGATAAGTAATTGAAATTCTTACAAAGAATTTTGTTAAGTTAACATGATCAAAGCAAACAGATAATTATAATAAAAATAGAAAATAAAATAAAGTTTAAATGAAAAATTGAAGCTATTGGTGAAAATCAGCAACCGCTCGAAACGCTCTTTTGATGGGAAACAAAAACATTTTTGCCCATAAGAATATGTTTGTTTATTTTTTCTATTCCTTAGTAATGAACACCCCAAGCAGTTGCCAATAGATAATAACATGTAATTATTAATTGTATATATCTCAAAGAGATGTGACATCTATCATGATTTTCGCCATTCAGTGCGACAATACCCTAGGTTATAATTTACTTTTTTTAAACTTGAAGGCAAGAAAAAAATATATTTTTATTTTTTAGAGAAAAAATACTTTTTTTTTTAGATTTTGCTTTAAAGCCAAAAAAGCAAATTGTTTCTTAAGTTAGTGCCGCACTGATAGCCTCAAATAAATGAACCTCAAAATGCCAAATAACAAATACAATTTCCTAACACAGGGTATAGTAGTACATTTACCAATGAATAACTAATCTAAAGCCAAAAGATTAACATTTTTAATATTATATGGAAGAAACACCGAAAAATAACATTTGCTTAACATGAATTTTTATTTTAAAAGGACGCATAAGAGATTATTTTTTTCTTTTTTTTTTCAATATAGTCTTAAAAAGCGTCACTTGAGTAAATCGCCGACATGAATAAAAATAAAAAACAATTATGTATATATGTATATATATATATATATATATTTATATTTTTTTACAAACATATATATAAGTATATATATATATATATATAGATACAAATTAGATATTTAAATTTTCATATTTTTGATATTTATATGTATGTATATATATATATATCGATTTAATGTTTTTGTTTTTAACATATTGACATATTGAAATCCATTTAGGAAATTCACCCAAACATGTTACACTGAAACCTTGAAAAAAGCTAAAAGCCAAAGGTTCTTTTAATTTCTCGAGCCCCTGCCACTTCCTCGTCCCCTACCGCCCGACTCGCGATCCTGAAAAAGAGACCGTTTTACTATCAGAAATTAGGAAATATAGGTAATTATATGATGAAATGAAATCCTTATCAGAAGAGTGTTAAATTTAATTCATTTTATATTTTTATTAATTTACCTATTAAGTTGTTTTCTGAAAGAAAAAGAAAATCTGATTCCTCGATTGCTTAAATGAGAGTGAGAAATTTTTTTAATCAGAATAAGCCATTATCAATACTAAATAAATTTGGTAATGGTATCGAAGAGCTTTATCATTCTTATTTTATGATAATTAATAAACAAGTAAAAAGAAAATAAATATCAACATGTGATAGTATTTCTGGGAGGATTACTTAAGGAGGTTCTTTCGTGACAATCCACACAAAAAGTTTTAGCCTCGTAACCACTCTATAAATATGAACGGTGTTAAAATTTTAGGTTATGTTTTTTAACGTGACTGTACTTTTTACACTACTATATTCTATTTATGAATGGATCGTTTTGAAGCCATTGCTATTTTATCCACTCCACTAAACGCGACAATCCACACCAAAGGTTTTAGCCTCGTAACCACTCTAGAAATATGAGCGGTGTTAAAATTTTAGGTTATTTTTTTTTAACGTGACTGTACTTTTACGCTACTATATTCTATTTATGAATGGATCGTTTCCAAGCCGTTGATCTTATATCCCCTCCACTAAAAATAATCGCCCAAATGTTTTTTTTTATTTTTTATCAAAACTACGTGGTAAATAATTTCAATTTTTTTTTAAGTTACTCCGAATATATTATTCTAACAAATATTAGTTTTTCATCAAGATGGTGAAAGTCCTTCAATGAAAATAAATAAAATAATGATCATATTCTCACCCTTTCTAAATCTACCATATGTAAAAAATTCCATTTTTAATTGCAATTATTTCAAGTTTGGTGTGGTAAATCGTCTTCAAATTTTAACAGTGTGTTATGGTTCTAATGACTTATATTCCAAGTTTCGAAGACTTCTTGAATTTGTGCATTTGTGAAAGAACTACCTTAAAACAAAATAGCCTAATATTCAAAAATAGTTATTTTCAATACGTTTTTGTTTTTGAAATTTCATTGGGTATTTTTAAGTGAATTGAGGGGGAAATCTTCGGTTAGGATATTAAAGTAATAGTACAGTTTGGATATATCAGTTCGGTTCGGTTCTTCGCTTAAGAAATCTCCAGTTCGCCGACGGGAAAGTCATCGCCCGAAAATCGGCCTGAATTGGACATATCCGGTTATCTGACGATGAGATTCGGGCTGGCAAACTGGACAGATCCAAGCTGAAGTGCATCTATCTAAACCAAACCAATATGTAACTTTTAAGGAGAGAGGTGTTGGTTCTAGTTGAAACATTTTAATATAATAATAAAACTTGAGCAAGATGCAAGGTAGGTTTCCCCAAAAAACAAAAAAAAACCTACCCCGCATTTTGCTCAAGTTTTATTATTATGCAAACCAATATGATTTGTAGTGAGCTATTTTTTATCTAATCAAAAATTAAAATAAAATTGAAAATAATTACTAGGTAGATTCCACAAATAAAAGAAATATTACTTGAGAGAGAAGTGCAAAAAAATCGAGACTCCAATAAAAACTTTATTAAATAGTAAATCATTTTTAATTTTTTTTACAAGTAACCATACATTATTGAAATTATTGCAGTGTACTTAGTCCTTGATTAATTAGACAAACAATTTGAACTGCTTGAACTTGAAGAATATCCATTTTGTATATTTTATATCAATGATGCTTAATTCAAAATTATTCATTTTATTGATATTGTAAATGGAATTTTATCTTTTATTAAAACTTTATTTAAATGTAAGGTGATATTGAGAAAGTATGATAATTTGCAATTGTATCTTTTAATTTGATTTTACTTATTTTTTTTTTTTTAATGAAATTCAAAAATTATCAACAATATTTATTGAATATGTTAGTTTAAGTGTTAATAGAACAAATTATATGGTTAATAAAATTTATATATATATTTATAGATGTGAGGCTTCACAGGAATAAAATTACAACAGTACTCAATATATTTCGGGCTAATCAACCATCTTCAAGAGTTACATTAAACTAACTGGTTAAGATAGTACATACAAGAATTTACCTAAATAAGTATGTACCTAAATACTTGTATGTACTACTATCTTAACCAGTTAGTTTAATGTAACTCCTGAAGATGGGTGAATAGCCGAAATATATAGTTTTATTTTTAAACTGTTGTATTTTTATTCCTGTGAAACTCACACATATATATATATATATATTCTTTTATTTACTATGTTTCACTTACAACCACCACGGCTTTCCTTAGAAGTAATTATATGGTTATTTGTAAAAATTTTAAAAATAATTTGCTATTTAATAAAGTTTTTATTGGTGGATCGATTTTTTTGCACCGTAGTGTATATTGCTCATAAGTAATATTTCTTTTATTTGTGAAATCTACCTAAAAATTTATTTATAATTTTCATAAATATGTTTCACCTTGAAACTATACCGTTCTCCATCATAAAAAAACAAAACATAATATCTCTATTAGTTTATTTTTTTATCATAGAAAAATAAGTGAAACAGCTCTTCGATACGATTACCATCAATTTAAATGAATGATTGAATAATAGGAGATAATAGAAAAAAATTATACCTTGTGAGAACTCTGCATGGAGGGATGATGGTGTTGGCCTGAAGGTCTATTCTGTTGAGCTTGCGCTCCGGCTTCTCCTTTCCGAGTGTCTTCTTCCTCTTGACGTTTTTCATAATGCACGAAATCGTCAAAAATGGACGTAGTATTTCGATAGGTATGTAAAATGCGTAACACTTGGAGGCCTTTATCAAACGGGACTTCTTGCGTGTCGCGTGAGTTCGTCACAGGTTTATTCTCGTTGTTTTCCAAACGAATATGTCGTAAATGCACATTTGGTACATCTTTAACATAAATCCAACGTACTCCGAATTGACCCTTCCATTTATCTTGTGACCAAACTGAGCTAGATGCATGATAATCAACAGCTGAAGACATTTGAGCCATTCCACAAAAATGACCACTTCCGTTGACAGAAAAGAATAGATACACAGGTCCTCCTTTGGCTTCTCTTTCACGAAAAGCTTGATCAAGCCTTTTGTTTCCATGTTCGGTTGAACACCAGATTTCATATTTTATGGACCTATGAATATCATCCTCAGAATATGATTTAATGACAAAAAATCTTGCACCATTAGCAGATAAATCGAATTCGGTTGGATTATAGTTGTTTTTAATTCGCAATTTGTCCAAAACAGGGTGTGAAGGCACAGGAGGCCCCGAAGGAGGCGGTACCATACCAACAGGCATGGGAGGTTGTTGTTGGGACATTGGATGGTGAGATGGCATATTAGGAATAAGTGCAACTTGATGATGTTGTGGGGGTCCTGGTTGAGGGTAAGTGGCTGCAGCTGGCAAAATTCCAGCTCGTGGTCCAGCCGAAGCACGCACAGGTCCGCCCCATGCGGGTCTAACACTTGCAGGTGGACCTACGGGTTGTTTAGGCATAGCTGTACTGCCATTTTTACCTTCCCATGTTCCAATGTCCATGTTATGTTTGCCTGGGACCATAGGTGGTGGGGGCATACCTGGACCTTTCTTTTTCATTCCGGAGGATGAAACTTGGGGTTGGGGTTTGGCAGGTTGACTTGCTATCGAAGCCCAAGTCATTTTTTTGGGCGCTACGCTTGCCACTTGCGCAACACTCTGGATACTATCTTTATCGTTTGGCTTCACCAAGTCCTTGCTATCTACTACTTTCATTACACCATTTCCAGATTGCGCATCGGACAAGCCAAGCCCTTGCATACCCTGCTCAACGGCTTTGATTCCTTCCACTCCTGCTGCCGCACCACCGCCATACATACTACCGTCGCCTGTTCGATAATAATCATCGTAATGAGGCTTACGAGACATGGAATTGCCCCATGTCGAATAGTCCCCATTTCCGTGAAAGTAGTTGAAACCGGCGGCTGCAGTCGGCTGTCCAAATGCTGTGCCGAAACCACCTCCTCCTCCTCCAAACATGCCGTCCATTCCATATGAGTCATGTCCCATTTGACCTCCATAGCTTCCAAGAAATGTCATCGGATCTCCGCCATTAGACCAAGTACCATCACTCACTCCAAACGTTTGGTATGGAAAGGAAGTGCCATAATAATTGGACATATAAGGATCAGATGCCATTGAAGTTGAAATTGGTGTATTATAGCTTTGATGATGCTGTGTGCGCCACGAATCAAAATCTTCATGTTCGCTCACGTGGTCCTTTGGGCCATTCGATACTGAAATAAATAAACATAGTTAAATATAATAATTTAATATATCCTAATAAATAGCTAAAATTATTTTGTAAACATGCATAAAATTAGTAATTTAATCTAGAGAGATTTGAGATAATAATTTTAATATTTTGCTATTAATTATATATATAGTATATAGAATCGTCCGTAGTTTGGGGTTAACATGCTTGACTCGAATAACAATCACAGATATTACATTAAATACAAAGAAAAGCCCACTAGTAAACAATTTTCCAGGACATTAATATTGAAAGAACACTCTAATTAATTAGTAATTGTCAACACTTGAAAGCGAATGTGAGTAAGAAGAAAAAGGATTCAAACTTTGACATTAAGGGCCAGTTGTATTTCGGTTAGTAAACTCTTTTTAAACCTTGACAAAGGGTCAAAACTTAAAATTCACCTTGTACCCGGTGGGATAGCCAATCAGATGACAGGCACTTTCATCCGATTGGCCATCCCACACGGCACAAGGTGAATTTCAAGTTTTTACTCTTTGTCAAGGTTTAAAAAGAGTTTACCAACCGACATACAACTGGCCCTATTTAGTTTTGTGGTTCAAGTGCTTGACTATAGGCTGTAGAGATTCGAATACCGATTTCATTAACATAATTTATACTAAATTGTCTTATCAAATACTATGAAGAGCAACGGGAAACCACGCTAGTAAACAATTCCCCTAAGATTACTATTAAAATGTCAAACTATTAGAAACTGACAACGCTTGAAAGATGATTTATTCAAAAAGAAGAAAAAAAATGTAAGATTAATTATGAAATAAATGCCAGATGTTTTGTGGTAAACATGCTTGAATCTCGCTTCTATCAGCAAAGTTTTATCATAACATCTCTTTAGAATATGCGCATTATCAAATATCAAGGTAACAGGAAACCACTATAGTAAACAATTTCCTGAAAGATTACTATTGAAAGAACCCCATTTATTAGTTGCCAACGCTTGGAATTGAATATGAAAAAGAATTAAAGATTAATTAAGAATGCCAGTGGTCTTGTGCTTAATCGAATCACGCGCAGATTAAAAAAAATGTCCATTATCAAAAACAAAGAAATGCAATGGGAAAGCACTCTAGTAAGCAAATTTTAGGCACATTAATTTTGAAAGAAACCATAATTAATTGGTAAATGTCAACGCTTGAAACAAGATTGAAAGTGAATGCCAATAGTCTTGTATTAATCGAGACGGGCTCGATTAGATTAAAACTGTGCCTTATATCAAATAAAGCAACGAGAAACCACATCAGTAGACAAATTCACAATAATAATAATAATAATAGAAGAACACTAATTAGTAATTTTTATACTTGAAAAAAATATGAAGAAGGATTACTAAAGATTAATCAAGAATAACAAGACTTGTGTTTAATCGAATCCTATATTAGAATAAAAAATGCACCTTATCAAAAACAAAGAAATGCAATGGGAAAGCACTCTAGTAAGCCAATTTTAGGCACATTAATTTTGAAACAAGCCATAATTAATTGGTAAATGTCAACGCTTGAAACAAGAAAATGAATTCAAGATTGAACGTGAATGCCAAGTCTAGTATTTAATCGAAAAAGTGTGCCTTATAAAGCAATGAGAAACCAGACCAGTAGACAAATTCACAATAATAATAATAATAGAAGAATATAATAATAAAATGTTTCACCTAGAACCAACACCTAACTCCTTAAAAGTTATAATAGAAGAACACTAATTAGAAACTTTTATACTTGAAAAAAATATGAAGAAGAATTAAAGATTAATAACAAGTCTTGTCTTTAATCGAATCCTATATTAGATTAAAAAATGGCCCTTTTCATATTCTAAGGAACGTATCGAGTAACCAGTAGAAGAAAAAATTCCCAAATCTAGATACAATTGGATAAACATTCTATTTATAATTGCCAGCACTTGAAAGTTATGATAAAGAAGAAAAAAATTAAACTTAATTATATGTTTAATCGAGTCACGCTCATAGACTTTTTATTAAAAAATGCGCCTTATGTTTAGGAAAGCAAAGAGACCCCCCCCCAGTTGACAACTTATCGGGGCATTCATATTGGAAGAAAAGTAATTAATCATTTATACATTTGAAATGAAAGAATTAAAGAATGAAATGAATGACAAGTCTTGTGTTTAACTTTTAGGGAGATAGATGTTGGTTCTATGTGAAACATTTTAATATAATAATAAAACTTGAGCAAGATGAGAGGTAAGTTTCACAAAAAAATAAATAAAACAAAATTGAGTTTCGAATTGGATATATTTCGGGGATGAGCCCATCATCAGGAGTCAGAAAAAACTGATTATAAATTGGAAAAAATAATTTTACAAATAACAATTTTTATAAATATATGTGGCGAGGGGAAGGTAGGGGGAAACCAGCTGATGGAAAATTATACCTTCTATTATAAGAAGGAATGGAAAAGTACCTGAAAGGGGTACAGTTACCCTAATATCAATATTCAATGTGCGAACAATAGAAGGAATGTTTAGTTAATTTATTATAATATATAATCAATAATTGTGTTTTTATACACTTATAATTGGTTATTTAAAATATTTGAATTTTTTGAGAGAGCCAGTTTAATTTCGGTTGATTCTAAGAGATCCAATTTAAGCCCTTTTCTTTCGAAATGAATGGGGATAGGGTTATTATTAGAGGTTGAATGTAAGTGAATTGCGAAGGCTGAGGTCGAATCTAAATTAATGTTATCGGATCTATTGAGACGATTAAGAGCTGTTACATGCTCAGAGTAATGTGTTTTGAATGAGCGGCCTGTCTGCCCTATATAAAAAGCATCACAATCCTGACAAGTCAATTTATACACTCCTGATTTGTCTAATTTATCAATTTTGTCTATTAATTGGAAGCCTAAATTGTTGTTGTTATATAAAGCAGAAGTGATTCCATAAGATCTATGAGTATAGGCTAATGGAGATGTCAGATGATTAGAAATGAAAGGTATTCTTCTGAATATTTGTTCAGTTCCAGAATGTAATGAGTATAAGTGTGAAATAGTGAATTTACGTTTGAAGATGGGCTCACCCCCAAAATATATCGAATTCGAAACTCAATTTTGTGAAACCTACCTCGGATCTTGCTCAAGTTTTATTATTATATTAAAATGTTTCACCTAGAACCAACACCTAACTCCTTAAAAGTTATTGACAAGTGTTGTGTTTATTCGAATCAGACGTCTGATTAAAAGAGGTGTCGTTTGAAAAGTGACCAGCTTGTCTAGTAATAAAACGAATTTACCAACATCTAAGAAGAATATTTCTAATTAAAAAGACTAACTCAAAATTATTGTCGCTAATAAATAAATTAAATATATTCCCTTATATATGGGGGATATATTTATTTCAAGCAGAGGACAACCTCATTGATTGTGCTTAAAAAATGTTCATTATCAAATATTAAGGAAAGCAATCACAGTAAACAATTTCCCAAAACTACAATTGGAAAAAAATTCTATTTATAATTGAAAGCCAACATGAACAAAAAGAATTTTCTGATTGATGATGGATTGAGATTGAATTTAATGTTTCAAATTATGATTTAATATGCATTTTTTTTAATAAGTTAAAATGTTTCGTTTAAAAATAGAAGAGCAAGGAAACTGTCAAAACGATGTTAATTAATATTTATATTTCTTCTTGGTAATTATATAAATGGTAAGAATTCTTGTTTATATTACCTTGATTCCCTTGTCCTTTCATCCGCTGGCATGACAAGAATATCAAAACATGAAAATTAAAGAAATGACATTAAAATAATTATATTATAATCCGAATATATAGAAAAAGAATGTAAAAAAGTGAAGTTAAAAACAATGGAAAATAAGAGAAAATTAATCAAAATTACCTGATCTGACACGCCTGCAGACATTACCTAATTGCAGCACAAATCCTCTTATAATGTCCAAATTAAAATGACGAAAAATTTTACAAAAACCACTTTTACTTGTTTAATTGTCCTAAATTGGCTAGATAACACAAATCACAGACTTAAATTAAATATTAAATGTTCGATTCTAACTCATATCATATAAAACAATGGCGAAGGAACTGAACTGCTGGCAATGGTTAAGAGCTGCGACGTCACAGCTTATAGGCTTAAATTTTCCAGAAAAATAAAGAATTAAATTATACAATAAATTTACCAAAAAATGGATAATAATATTATATATATATAAATATATATTTTTATTTAATTTTAATTTTGAGTTTTTTTTGTTATTATAAAAAATAAACTAATTAAAAAAATATATATTAAAAAAGGATATTTATAATAAATAATTAATTTGTAATTTTTAAATAAACTTAAATTTAATAATTTAATAATTTATTTAATATAAATATCTATAAAATTATTATTTTCAAAAAGAGTAAAAATTGTGTAAATCGAGCGCATCCTCTTTTAAAACGTCACAGTCATAGAGTAATAAAGAGTGCAAGGCTCCATAATGAGAAAAATATATATATTAAAAAAAGATATTTATAATAATTAATTAATAATTTTTAAATAAAAATAAATTTATTAATTTAATAATTTATTTAATATAAATATCTATAAAATTATTATTTTCTAAAAGAGTAAAAATCGTATAAATCGAAGGCATCCTCTTTTAAAATGTCACAGTCATAGAGTAATAAAGAGTGGAAGGCTCCATAAGTAGCCAATGTATTTTAGCGTATACGAGTTACAGAGCTCTCTGGCGGCTCGGAATGGGAAATAAAATGGCGGGAACTCTATTTTAACATGGGCTCTTATGGGGATTTTCCTCTCTATCTCAAACTCTTTTGGTTTATACCATGAGTTGTATTTTTGAAAAAAAAAATCCATTTTATTTGCAAAAAAAGATACTTTATTATTATATTTTATACTATTCTCAAAATTCTCAAACGCCTCCCAATCAATCACAAACCCAAGGGTCGAAAATAATTTCTTCTCTTTGCCCCGGGACGCAATCACAATGAGTCCATAATTCATATAGACATTTGGTATTATTATTATTATTTGGGTTCAGGGATCAGTAGCTTAGTGGATATAGGAGCTAAAGCTCTTATGACAAAGCATTGCAGTACATATGCAAAGATCCCAGGTTCGAATCCTGGCTGATCCTTTTGTCTATAATACAAAAATCTTTTCTTCGTTCGTCAATTTAATTAAATTATATTTTATATTATTATATTATTTATAATTATTTTAAATACATTTTGTTTAAGGTAGTTGTTTCGCGACAATACTAGCAAAAAGTTAATGCTAGAGTATATAGAACAGACAAAAGGATTCATAGTCCATAATCCCAAAACTTTTTGCTGTTTATGTGCCAATCCTAGCCAATCCCGTGCTCGTTTGACAAATTTGGCACCATTGTAAGAGATTGAATATTTTTATATTAAAATGACAGATAAAATACAATTTAAATTTCTATATATATCATTTTGTTATTTTTAAACAAATGTAATCAACGCCTACGTTACACCTTATGAAAATTATAATTTTGAAAAAATCTAGCTCATGCATCTTTCGCTGGTTAAATAAATGCGCTGTTGCCAAATTGTTTTTAGTCTAAATTTTTTTTATACATTTTTCATTAGTTATTCCTTATTATCTCAGACACTGTGTTGTAACTATGAATCAAAATTGTCTTAAAATATATATTGGTTATTGTTTAATGTTGGTTTAGTTTTTTATAAAAATGGTAAGAAGGGTTTCTTAATTATAAATAAATATGTATGTATATTTTCCGATATCCCGTATAGTGCAATGTTAAAGAGCTTGAAAAACTCGATTTTTGAAATTAAATATCTCCGGAACTGTATTGTTCATAAATTTCGTTTTGCCACCAATCGATGCAGAAGAATTTAAATAATAATCTGTGTAAATTTCAAAAAAATCCTAAGAAAAGGCATTTGGCGGAACAACTACCTTAAAATAATTAATTTAACTTGTTTTGTAAAAAAAGCCAGATATTCCGCCAGAAATGTATGAAAAAAGCCAGTTTTCACGCTAGCCGCCAGATGAGATTTATTCAAGCTAGATGCAGTTAAAATAAGCCAGATCTAGCGGGAAATCCGCTAAAATAACATCTCTGATCCTATGACTATGATCTTTGAATAGCTCTTAAGGACTAAGAATAATGTTCTCCGAGCCGCTAGAGAGCGCTTTTCGATATTCGGTAGCCTTCCATTCTATATTACTCTATGCGTCACAGTTTTTAGGTTTTAAATAATCTAGAAATATATTGACTTAAATTAATTAATTAATACACTAATAATCTTTAAATAACTTTATTTTTATTATTACATTTTTTTAAATAATTTTCAAATGAGCTATTTTTAGTAATATATCAAAAAAATATTAATATTAAATAAATAAATAATATAATATAAATAATAGAATACAAAATTTCAACTTAAAATTAATTTAATAATTCATTAATTTATTTATTATAAATATTTAAAAAAATTATTTTATGGAAGAGTAAAATAAGTTCTAAAGGAACACACTCTCTTTTCAAGTGGAGGGGTTAAGCTTATAGCTAGTTTCCGCTTCTAATCTTCTCAACTTCTTTCAAGTTAAAATCTCACAGGGTATGTACACGTTCAGAGTATTATTTTTATAATTGTAAAATAAAATATTTAAAATTAATTAAATGTATTTGAATTTCTAGGTTGTTCCTGCATTTTTTAAGTTTATTAATAGTAAGTGACTGAAGAAATAACCAAAAATGGTTGCCCAAAAGAAACAGGTAAGATAAAACCACGTGCTTCTATTCTAATTTAAATTTTTAATTCAATAATAATAGCTGAATATTTGTTGCTTATAATTTTATTTAACATGTTAAACGCCTTATGAATCAAATACAATTCACACATTTGTTCAATGCGTTAATATTTGCTTTTCACAAAAATCTTTCCTTCCAGCCCGCGTGGCTTGGGAGCGAAATTTATTTTAACATTAAGGTTAAGGTGTTTGGGTTTTATTAGGATTTTTTTGAAATGTATACAGATTATTATTTAAATACTACTGCATCGATTGGTGGCAAAATGTACAATATAGTTCCGGAGATATTAGGTACTTTTCCAACATTAAACAATAACCAATACATATTTTACAATACTCAGTTTTTATTTGAACTCCTGAAGATGGGCTAGTAACCCGAAATATATATCGAGCTAATCAAACTCAAAAAAAAAAAACATACATTTGTTTTAATATATTTCCTTTTTGTGAAACTTAACCTAGAAAATTCTCCTCATAAGTTATTTATAATGTTTCACCTAGAACCGACACCTAAATCCTTAAAAATTACATATTTTAAGACAATTTTGATTCATAGTTCCAACACAATTTCTGAGATATTTTTTTTTTTTTTTCCCCTATATAATTTCTGAGATAATGGATAAATAATGAAAAATGTATAAAAAAAAATTTACACTTAAAAACAATTTAGCAACAAGGCATTTATTTAACCAGCGAAAGATGTATAAAGTGCGCATGCGCTGGATTTTTCAAAATTATAATTTTGATAAGGTGTAACGTAGGCGTTTATTACATTTTTAAAAAATAACATTGCGCTAGATTTTTTCAAAATTATAATTTTGATAAGGTGTAACGTAGGCGTTTATTACATTTTAAAAAATAACATTGCGCTGGATTTTTTCAAAATTATAATTTTGATAAGGTGTAACGTAGGCGTTTATTACATTTTTATAGAAATAAATCGACCTTTGAAATGTATTTTATCTGTCATTTTAATATAAAAATATTCAATCTCTTACAATGGTGCTAGATTTGTCAAGCGAGCACAGGATTGGCTATAATCGGTACATAAACAGCAAAAAGTTTTGGGCTTATGAATTATGAATCCTTATTGTCTGTTCTATATACTCTAACAAAAAATGCTAGAGTATATAGAACAGACAATAAGGATTCATAATTCATAAGCCCAAAACTTTTTGCTGTTGATCTACCGATTCTAGACTGGCACCATTGTAAGAGTATTGAATATTTTTGTGTTAAAATGACAAATGTAATCAACGCCTAAGTTACACCTTATGAAAATTAGAATTTTGAAAAAATCTAGCGCATGCATCTTTCGCTGGTTAAATAAATGTGCTGTTGCCAAATTGTTTTTAGTGTAAATTTTTCTTATATATTTTTCATTATTTATTCATTATTATCTTAGAAACTGTGTTGTAACTATGAATCAAAATTGTCTTAAAATATGTATTAGTTATTGTTTAATGTTTGTTTAGTTTTTATCACAATGGTAAGAAGAGTTTCTTAATTATAATTAAATATGTATGTAAACGTTCCCGTATAGTGCAATGTATAAGAGTATGAAAAACTCGATTTTTGAAATTTAATATCTCCGGAACTATATTGTTCATAAATTTCATTTTGCCACCAATCGATGCACAAGTATTTAATTAATAATCTATCTAAATTTCAAAAAAAACCTATGAAAACCCATATGATGAAACAACTACCTTAATTAAAATTTGTTGAAATAATTTTCTGCACTTAATTTTGAAATGAGAAAATTAATATTTATTTATTTTTTTAGAAAAAGGCGATGGAGAGCATCAACACCAGATTGGCGCTTGTAATGAAATCTGGAAAATATGTCCTTGGATTGAAACAAACCCTGAAATCCCTTAGACAAGGAAAAGCTAAATTGGTTATCATTGCCAATAATACACCGCCTCTGAGGTGAGACTGAGAAGTAGGCCCCTTTAAAAAAAAATGAAAAACCGACTGAGAAGTAGACTGGCTGACTAATTAGAAGAAATCAATGGGTTCCCCTCTGCTTGATGTTAAAATGATGCTTAAACATAAACCTTAAAATAACTAAATATATATGAAAAATTTATTGGTTGTTTATGTTAAATGAGATCTACTATTTTCTCAACTTAATTATTCTTGGCGAATTTAACTTGGGACACACTAGATTTCACTACTTTTTCGAACTTGGCCTATTTTTTCACAGAACGTTTTGGTTGAGATATAATCTATTGAAAAGAAAAAAAAATTATTGGTTTATATAAATTAAAAAAATGCAAACCTTTTACAAAAACAATCCAGAACACGTTTATTTAAAAAACCAAACGTTTCGGAAGAATTTCTACCTTTTTCAATGGTTCAATTTGTGAAAAAAGAAAAAAAATCAACACTTTCTATTATTTTTAGAGAAAGCAACTTTTTTTACGCAAATTGAACCATTGCAAAAGCTAGAAATTCTTCCAAAACGTTTGATTTTTTTAAATAAACTTGTCTAGATTATATAAAAGATTTGTATTTTTTTTTAATTTATAATCTATTGGTTAGAGACCCTAGTTTGGTACTCTCATCTCCTAAAACATCTATATCATTCACTTTTTCATATATATAATTGCTTCATAAATTTTACATAAAGCAACTATTTTTCAAATTTTCCATTCCCCAAACGTTTTGAGATTGTTTTCATAAAACAACTGCAGTTTTTTACTACAATAAAACAATCCATTTTTTCAACATTTACATCTTCTCTTATAAGACTGTCTTTATTTGCATCAAGCAGGGGACAACCTCATTTATTTCTCCCTATTAATCAACAACTCTTCTACTCTCGGCAAATTAATTATTTTCAATTTGAGAAGTAGACTTAAAAAAAGGGCAACCTATGGAGTAGTCTCTTTTTTGAATTTCTTAATTATATGCCTTCAGACTTTTGTTTGAATGGTAGGATCAATATACTTGAAAGAAAAATATTTATTTCTGAATATTTTTTAACTATTTTCTGAATTCTTTATAATAATAAATAAATGGAAAACAATCCTAAAACGCTTATTAAATATTTTGATTCTTCCTTTATCTTGGAAATCTATGAAAAATAATAAATAAGCAACATAGTGATTGATTCTGTTGAAACGTTTGAATTTTAATAATAATAATATATATCATTTGAATTAGTAATGAAGCTGTTAAAAGCTTTTATTTTTGTGATTAATTTGATTTAAGTTTGAATTTTCATTTAAATCACACATAATTATAATCAATTATGTGTGATTTAAGGTTGCTCGGACAGTACCCCGCAAGTCAAAATAAAATCTAAATTTTTTTTTCGATTAAAATTAAAAAATTTAACACATAAATTAATTATTTTAATTTAGATGTTAGCTAACATAATTTTTAATCGGATATATGAAATAATTTAATTGATAAATATAATAAATAAATGTCTTTTGACTAGAGTCACGTGATTTATTTATTTTTAAATGAAGCGGACTGATTTTCGATCATTTAGATTTGAATATTTACAAAACCCTGGATCAGAAAGTTTGTTTCTTTTAACTTTACCTACGGTAATTTATCTATATAAATAAAAGTTTTTTGTTTTTTTCTCATCATACGATTTGGCTATACTAATCGAAATATATGCTTTCAGCCAACATTCCTTATTCACTACGTGTTAAAAAAGTCTGATTTTTAATAATTAATTACACGTAATAATTAGTAGAGATTGTGGTGTTGGTGCAAGATGAAACATCTTTAATAAAGAAAGAGTAAATAAATATTATATTTAATATTGATTTACTATGAGTTAAGGATACTAGGTCACTCATTTCACATTAAAAATTTGTGAAATAAGTGACCTAGTATCCTTAACTCATAGTAAATCAATATTAAATATAATATTTATTTACTCTTATCTTTAATTACACGTAAACCCATGGTCAGATCTTTTTCAAAAAATTATTTTATACGTATTTATTATCGATTAATAACATATTAAAAATTCAGATTTTTAATCCACCATTGCCTTAATGTTCGAGCAACCTTAAATAAAAATTCAAATTTTAATATAATATGAATGTTTTATTATAAAGAACTGTTGAAGGAGACAATAAAATAGTGTGTCTTCTGCTGGAATTATAAATTTTATTTATTCATAACGAGACTATAGTTTCGTTATAAATAAATAAAATTTATTATTCCAGCAGAAGACACTTATTTTATTGTCTCCTTCAATATATAAAAATTCTGCTACTCTCGGCAAAAAAAAAACTTTCAATTTAATATAAAGAACTGTATTCATTTTCTGAATATATCTATTTTTATAAGTTTGAAATAGATAGTTTTCGGAGACCGACTCGTCAATTAATATTAAAGGATTTGGCTGAGGCAGTCCAGATTCAAATAGGAGAAAAATTATATCTAATAAAATGTCATTTATTAGACAAATTTTTTTCTCTTTATTTTATTTATTCATTTTTTCAAAAGACATTTCGGAGGTTTTTCCCCTCCTTCTTCTGGGCTTTGAAAAGGTCAATGAAGGAAGTACAAAGTCCAATTCCCTTCTGTCTCTTCTCTCAGTGTTAATTGGTGTGAGAATATTCTGTAACTTTCCATCAGCTGGGCTAAATTCTGCTGATATGGAAAGTTATTGAATATTCTCACGCCAATTAACACTGAGAGAAGAGATAGAAGGGAATGGACTTTGTACTTTCTTCATTGGCCTCTTAAAAACCCAGAAAGAAGGAGGGAAAAAACCTCCGAAACGTCAGCTTTTGAAAAAAAGCTTTGTCTAATAAATGACATCTTGTTAAATATAATTTTTCTCCTATTTGAGACTCTGGACTGCCTTAATCATAAGTTTCCTATATTTGATTCAATCGCTAATCGAATGCAGGTGATTTTTGTCAGATATTAAGTAATAATAATATCCGAATTTATATATTTCTGAGTTGAAATGATACTGGATCATAGCTAGATGGATCACATCTTTTTCATTCTCTCTTGGTCCAGACTTAAGATTCAGCAGACTCCAATAGCTTCAACCAGCAATAGTCTTGGGATATATACATCTTGTTTAAAAAAACACGATCAAAAATTATTCTCTTTAATGTTTTAATTATTCTTTAATATATTAAATAGAAAATTATTCAAATCCTTTTTCTTCGGAGAAGGACTAGAAGATTTATAACTGAAGATTTAATGGAAGGTGGTCCAGGAATAAATAAAAGGATTATTTCTTGTATAAGAGTATTGGAAGTTTTTTTTTATCAATTTTGAACCAACATTTCAGAGAATCTTCCCTCCTTCGGAGTTCGAAGTTCAATGACCCTCTCAACCCTGAAGAAGAAGGGAAGCTCCTCCGTTGGTTCAAAAGCTGTAAAAAAATAAATTGACACGTTCTGATGTGGCCACTTGACTTTACTATACACTTCTGGTTGAGTTTGATAGAAGGGCTTAGATTTTCATTTTTTGCCCCCCCCCCCCATTTTGGGGGTTTGTTTTTGCATTTTTAGTGTTCTAGGGGCCCACTGATCATGTATACAAAATTTTGTTGAGTTTGCCTAGATTTTTATTTTTTGAAATTTGGTAACTCCCAAACTAATAACATAACAGATTAACACAGACATTTTGACAAAACAATTATTATCTCGAAAAATATAATTTTTTCGATGTTCACTTACTAGAGCTTTTTTGTAGAGCGAAATGCCATGGTTTCGCTCAATTTTTCTAATCAAAATAGGTTCAGCCGTTTTTGAGATATTTCGCAAAAAAGAAGGAAAAAAAACACTTTTTTCATGGACGATTACAATATTTGACCATGCCCTGTATGGTAAAGTAAAAACACTACCAATAAATACTCGTTTATTAGAAATAATCGTTTTATTTATTCTTGGTCTGCCTTCCATTATATATCCGCAAGTATATATCTATTTTTATTTGATATGTAGCTGATAAGCTAATATTTTTGTGATTGGATGTATTCAAGGTTTAAATATTTAGTTTTTAAGGAATTTGGTGTTGGTACTTGTTGAAACATTTTTTAAATTATTCGATAAAAAATACATGGTAGGTTTCACATTAAGATATAAACATAAAACTAATTTATTTTTGGAGAGACTTTAATCTCGATATATATATATTCGGGTGGCTAACCCATCTTCGTAACTCACTTTCTGTTGCTCCTGAAGATGGGTTAGCCACCCGAAATATATATATCGAGATTAAAGACTCAAAATAAATTTGTTTTATTTTTATATCTTAATGTGAAACCTACCAAGTATTTTTTATCCAATAAGTTTAAATATTTATTTAAATCTCACATGACCTAGTTCACATTAATTATTGATTTTACAAAGATTTAGATACTAAAAATATTGTACATTAATAATCGATTCATTCATTGCATTGATCCGAGGGAAGGTCAGAGGTGGAAGCGTTTTCTGGCAATTAACATATTAATTTACCTAAAATGCTTTCTTCTGGCTTCACGCCAAGTAATGATTTTAGTTCTCTTTTTCGGAAAATCTGAGAACAAATAATCACTCATCATCCAGATGGATTCCACCGAGAGGTAAACCGCGACCTAAAATCGTGTACACCTACTTCCACTTCCACTTTCATTTCCAAGTAGAAGACAATAGATTATCCAATGAATTCCAAAGACGGTGTACACCTAATTCCAATCGCGGTTCACCCTTCGGATTCCACAGATTATATTCTTAAAAAATAAAAATGTACAAGTATCATGATCTATTTTCAAAATATTTTTTGTTTATAGTTGGTTTATATTCCTTAATTAAAACAACTATTTTTTCAAATTTCTTAAAATTTCCATTGACAAAGGGAGGATTTCTAGCGAAATGTTAAGGTTTCAAATAAACGTTTTCAGATTGTTTTTTTTCTATAAAAGATTTGTATTAATTTATATACACAAAACAATCAATAAAATTTGTAATTAATAGAGATTGTGATGTTGGTGCAAGGTGAAACATCTTTAATAAAGATAAAAGTAATAAATATTATATGAAATATTCATTTACTATGAGTTAATTAAATTAAAAATAAATGAAAAAATTTACCTCTTATTTTTTTAATTTTTAATGTGAAACAAGTGATCTTGAAATCTTAACTCATAGTAAATGAATATTTCATATAATATTTATTTACTTTTATCTTCAGTAAAATTTGTATAAGTATCATGTTTTTGGTCAAAAATAAACATTGTTTATTTCCAAGGTTTCGAGCTTTTATTATATCATCTTCAGAGGTATAAATTTGGTACTTTCTTATAATCTAAATAAAATTTGTTACGATCCACAAATTCAAAGAAAAATAAACATTCAGAAATATATATTTTATTCTTTTTTAATTAAATGAATTTGACTCAAATAAATAGATTATTAATTATTTTCATTTTTTTTTATAGGAAATCAGAAATTGAATATTATGCTATGTTAGCCAAGACTGGTGTTCATCATTACAGTGGAAACAATATCGAGCTTGGAACAGCCTGCGGAAAATACTTCAGAGTTTGTACTTTGTCCATCACCGACCCAGGAGATTCTGATATTATTAGATCTATGCCCACTGGGGACGCGCAATAAGACTTTATATATTTTAAAATAAAATTTTTTTAAATCGATTTGATTTTCATTCATTCATTTCCTACCCTTTTGTAAAATTAATTTACTTATATGATTAATTTTGTCTTTTTTAGTTAATTTTTATATTACTTAGAGACCCGATTTTTATGCAGTTAAAAATGCTATAATATGCAGAATACGTTGAAATATACAGGAAAAAATGGCAAAATAAGTTTTTTAACCGACTTGAAAAAAGGAGGAGGTTCTCTATTCGACTGATTTTTTTTTTTGTGTCTATGTTACCTCATATCTCCGCCAATTGTGAAGCAATTTTGAAAAAAAAAAAATTTCATTGGGTTCAGTCTACCTTCCGATTGGTTCCTATGTATTAGACCTTTTTTGTTAGGTTTGTTCAGGCCTTCTTTGTTTATTAACCGATTTCGATGATTCTTTTTGTATTGGAAAGGGGGTATCTTAGGGATGGTGCCATATTAATTTGGTCAAGTTCTGATGTTATGATCACTATTAATAACATCACTAAAGAGAGAAAAATAAAAATAATTTTTAAGAAAAAAATAAAACTGACTTCAAAAAAATTAAATACAACAAATAAAATACTCTAAAAGGTATAAAATATTATTTAGTTACAACTAAACTACGAAATAATAATACTAGATGAAGGAGGAGGTATCAGCCAAAGATGGAATCACTGGGTTCAATAAAACACCTTTAATGAGACGTTTCGGCCTAAATTTTATTTGGCCATCTTCAGTCAATTAGGCTAAAAATTTTTTTACAAATGGGATGTTAATTGATATATTTTTTTATAAAAAAATTATAAGTTGACCAAGTTGGTTATTTAGACTTACAGTTATACACAAAATGCGGTACACATATGTGATCGAACCAAGCCTTGTCAAAAATAAAAATTTCTTTTAGCTTCATGCGAATTTTTAATGTGCCTGGACCCAAAAGTTTCAGAATGAAAGTAATGAGTTTATATAAATCTTTTCTATATATTACATTATAATTAGATATTTGACCCTTATGTGAGGTCATCATATATCCCATCATTATTTATTTACAAACAGAAAATCCAAATTAGAATCTAATTACTTTTAAATCACATGCATTTTTTCATTCAATCAAATTATACAAATTCTTATAAAAAAAAAAAAAATTTCAAAAAAGTTTCTATACATTAAGTTCAAGAAAACAACTGTTGGCTCATATCACACAGGATAGATGTATAAATATTGGAAAGAAACATACAATCTCTTTTAAAATTGATAGCCTTATCACCTGCTATTTTTATATATAGCATTTCGGCTATGGATCTTTTATAGAAGTTATCAATCTTGACCAATATTTTCGCATTATCGTAATCAAAAGAATGACTATGTTCGGCTGCGTGGGTGGAGAGTGCAGTGTTGGTCTTTTTATTTCGAACACTTAATTTATGCTCATATACCCTAATTTTTAGTGAACGTGAACTTTGCCCTATATAGGTGCTAGAATTTGATGGACAATCTAGACAGTTAATTTGATAGACAATATTATTACATAATTCTCTAGGGGTTGGATCTTTATTATTAAATAAAAATTGAATATTGTCTATATTTTTTTTTTTTTTTTTTTTTTGTGGGCAATGTATATATATGTATAACTGTAAGTCTAAATAACCAACTTGGTCAACTTATAATTTTTTTATAAAAAAATATATCAATTAACATCCATTTGTAAAAAATTTTTTAGCCTAATTGACTGAAGATGGCCAAATAAAATTTAGGCCGAAACGTCTCATTAAAGGTGTTTTATTGAACCCAGTGATTCCATCTTTGGCTGATACCTCCTCCTTCATCTAGTATAGTTTCATCACAGCCACGAACTCTTACAATATTCATACAACTGAGATCTACGAAATAATAAGATGAAATTACTTTTTGAAGTCGGTGCCAAACATATATCTTTTATGAATCGCATTCGACGGATCTTAGTACGTTTGGTTGGTACGCTCGCTTATAGGTATAGTTTGTTTGGCACCGACTTCAAAAAGTAATTTCATCTTAATATTTCGTAGTTTAGTTGTAACTAAATAAGATAATAATTCTTTTATACCTTTTAGTGTATTTTTTTTGAAGTCTGTTTTATTTTTTTCTTAAAAATTATTTTTATTTTATAGTTGTATGAGTGCGACGGTTTCTGGCTGGTGCTCAATTTTTGAGGGCTTGAAACCACGAAAATTTTGGACTTTTTTCAGATTTTTCCTTATAACTAGAAACCGGATTCCTATGCAATTGCAAATTTTGTTTGCCGCCACATACGACCCTGGGGATCAATTATCTATGCAAGAAGGGGTGTACCAGTAGAGATGCAGCCCCTATGGATCTCGAAAGACCCTCGCATTACCGAAGAGAAGGGAAAGTTGATTAAGTGAGATGCTGTGGGTTAAATTTGATACTGCATATTTGAGGGATTTTTTGTCAAATATTGTATATTTCGCGCAAAATACATATTTTTTAAAAGTAAATTTTCGGAGAAAAAATGAAGAAATATAAATAAAACAGAGGAACACCAATTTAAATTCGAAGAAAACTGAAATAGGCTTAAACGACAAGAGTGTAGTGTTGGACTACGAAATAGTTTAGATTACAAAGTATGTGAAAGTACTTTCCTCTACACAAAAATGACGAAAAGTTTCCAATATTTTTCTTCCAAAGTAAAAGTGGGGGTTTTAAGTTCCTTTAAATTTCCCCCCATTATGTCTGGTTGTGGATCGAGAGAAATTAATTTTAAGAGACCGTAGACATTTTTAAAAGGTGTGTGTGGAATGATCTCGTCTAGCTGACAAGACGAATCACCCAAGCTTCAGGGATGAGTCTCAACAGATCGCAGCATGGCAACTGCTCTACCGATTACAACTCCCCGCCTGGTATTTGAGTCTTTTACAAACGATTCCTGAGTCCCGACATCGAATATATACCCATAGTGGACCGCTTCAAGTAAAATTATAGAATCGAAAAGAATTTCGTCTATAACATAGTTTACAAGTAACGGCAAAAAAGGCTTATACGATAAACACGATTGAACGTATTCATCTAAGAAAGTTACATAGTTATAGTGCCTTTCGACACAACGGGTCTCCCGAGTTTTATTATTGCTCAATACAAATTGTCTAGAAGGGATTCGGCCTTAGAGGCGTTCAGTCTTAATCCCACGGATGGTAGCTTCGCACCAACGGCCGATCGACCGAGTGCGTGAACCAAATGTCCAAACCTGCGGTTCCTCTCGTACTGAGCAGGATTACTATCGCAAAAACATGTCATCAGTAGGGTAAAGATAATTTAGAAAAATACTTGTAAACATAAATTATTCACAATTACAATCAGATTTTAACTATTTTTGAGATCCTTTGTCAATTTTTTTTTACTTTATCCCCTGTATAATCAAAAATAACGATTTATTCTCATCTAGTACTTGAGGTATAACCATTCTATATTGGATTTTTGACATTTCGGTTTTTATTAGTAACCATTGCTGTAGACATGGAGGAATCGACTTAAAATCAAAAATAGCAATCGATTCTCATATAATACTCGAGGAATAACAATTTTACATTAGATTTTTGACGCTTCGATTATTATTGGTAACCATTGCTGAAGACATGGAGGAATCGGCTTAAAATCAAAAATAACGATCAATTCTTATCTAATGCTAGAGGAATAACCTTATTGCATTCCATTTTTGATGTTTTGACTATTAATGGCAACCTCTACTGAAAACGTGGAAGAATCGACTTAAAATCAAAAAGACTAAATTCTTTTATGTCAAACAACTCAAACTAAGCCGTTTCCACACCATGTCTTCAGCAATGGTTACTAATAATAACCGAAACGTCAAAAATTCAATGTAGAATGGTTATTCCTCGACTATTAAATGAGAATCGATCATTATTTTTGAATTAAAGTCAACATGAACTGCAAATTGCAAGTGATATCTGATTAATAATAAAGGAATAAACATATTATTTTTTTATTGTTAAAGGATAAATAATTAATATATTCAGTACAGTAAATTTTAAACCAAAAATTTTAAAAATAAACTGCAACGGATCGTTGCTAAACTTTATCCAAATTCATTTGAAATATTAATATGTTTTGCTGGCTTGGTGTGTACTTACTGGATATATTAATTATTTATCCTTTAACAATAAAAAAATAATATGTTTATTCCTTTATTATTAATCAGATATCACTTGCAATTTGCAGTTCATGTTGACTTTAATTCAAAAATAATGATCGATTCTCATTTAATAGTCGAGGAATAACCATTCTACATTGGATTTTTGACGTTTCGGTTATTATTAGTAACCATTGCTGAAGACATGGAGGAATCGACTTAAAATCAAAAATAGCTATCGATTCTCATCTAATACTCGAGGAATAACAATTCTACATTAGATTTTTGACGCTTCTATTATTATTGGTACCCTCAGCCATTTCAAAAGAACTAATCCTTTTGGCTTTTGTATTCGAGCTCATTCATTTATTTCAATATTATTTATTTATTTCAAAGTCAATTATAAAGGATTATTGAAACTAAACTAACTGAAAGGAATTACTTAATTAGCTTTTGGAATTTCTTTAAAAATATATTTTAAAGATTAAAACCAAAATTCAATTAGCCTTCTTGTGCCTTCTTTAAAGAAAACAAAATCATTTGAAAACTCATTGTTATATTGTTTTGAAATCTAGGAAATTTCAGCATATTTAAATTATTAAAAACCTATTTTGAGCCTAATTAAACCTAAATTTTCTATAATTTAATAATAAACTTTAAAAGTTTATTAATTTTAATTTTTTAATTGGATAATTCTCCCCAAATGACGATTTTTAACTTATTTATTGAATTTTTACAAGACAAAAACTTTATTTTAATTTAAGTTGAAAGGTTCTTTTTGCCGAATAATGGAGTAGCAGAATGGAACAATAAAATATTGCCTTCTGCTGAAAAAATAAATTTTTTAAATTCATTCATAAAGAGATATAATTTGTCCTCTTCATCAATCTATTACATTTTTTTTTTTTTTACTTAGAGAAAGTGGTGTAGGTTTTAGGTGAAACATGATATTAATCTATTACAATTGATTCACAAGAGTTGATATATGAAAGAGTTCTTTACACGTGTATAAAACATTAATAAAACAGCCCCGTGGGGGTCCAAGGGGCGAAGCCCCTGGCTAGCAAAAGCTAGCTATAAAATAAAAAGAATTTGTATTATCAGATAAAATTAAGTAAACTGAAAAAATAAGGGCCTACCTTGGAAGATCTGGATGCTCGAATCTCCAGAGAACAAGATGATCTGGATCACGGAGATCTCTCTATAATAAACAGCAATTATTAGAAACATAATCAAGAATCGAGAGATCGACATCTATCGATTTGTAACTAAATTGATAGATTGAAATAATGATTGACTGATATGAACGACAAGACAATGTTTTACCTATTGAAAAAAATATCGATTTCAAAAAAAATAAAATATTAATTCGAAAGATGTTTTTATCGATTTTAATAAATGAGTATTTAAAGAGAATACATTCCGTATTTCTTTTGATATAAAGAGAAAAATTTATTTTTCACATCGTCGAAAAAATCTACATTGATACAAAGAAGGACTCTTATCAACTTTATTGAAAATTTATAGAAAAATAAAATATTAATTTTCAAAAAACTAAACGAATTTTAAATAGTAAATTTTTTATAGATTCAAATGAGTATAATTTCGATGGAATATCTCAAAAAAACCACGTTTTTAGACTTTCGAAAAAGCGATTTTGATACAAAGGGGGAACCCTTATCAACTTAATTGAAAATTTATAGAAAAATAAAGTATTAATTTTCGAAAAACTAATCGAATTTTAAATAGTAGATTTTATAAAGATTCAAATGAGTATAATTTCGATGGAATATCTCGAAAAAAATCACGTTTTTAAGCCTTTCGAAAAACCGACATTGATACAAAGGGGGGACCCTTATCAACTTTATTGAAAATTTATAGAAAAATAAAAAAATTCTTTAAAATTTATTCATTTGATCGCTTTAATATAGATCATTTAAACTTGCTTAAGTAAAAATGGATATAGGTTTTCTGTCTGTAAAATGCTTAAAATTTGGGAGGAAATTTTATAAGTAACCATAGCAACTGCGTTGTTTTCTTATCCATTACCTTTGCTGAAGACAGAGGAATCGAATTAAAATCAAAAATAGCGATTCATTCTCACCTATAACTTGAGGAATAACCATCTACATTGGATTTTTGACGTTTCGGTTTTTATTTTAATTAAGGATTCATTCCCTGAAGATATTTGTTTGTTCAACAAAGACAAATTTTTTGTTTAAGATTATGGTTTAAAATTTCTACAATTATTAAATTATAGGGTATCAAAGTGATAGTGTGACGTCACAATATATAGGGATAGGGCTCAATGAAAATGTGACTCAGGGGGAGAGGAGGGTCTAAAAATCTTGAAATTCGTGTGACGTAATTTATGGACGGCCCCTTAAGGCTCACCCTCAAAAATTTTCTGCCCGGGTGTCGCCCAACCGAAAAGTAAAAGCTGGGCGCCTCCACGAAATTCCACCTTCCAGATTTCTAAATCCAATATAAGAATAAAAAAAAAAAAATTCAGAGAATATTCCTTTTACATTTTTCTTGATTAATTTATTTTTATAAATAAATAAATCTTACGTGGTTGATTTTATTTTTTTATACAGAAACGCCAAAAACAAGAGTTACAGTTAAAAATATAATTATTATTATGAATTTATTACATTATTAGAATAATAGATAAAAATATTGATTTGTATAATAAAAACGATTTATAATACATTTACATAATGAAATTATTAGGCATGAACCAGTCTATTTTATACCTAAAATGTACATACAAATATACTTAACGTAAAATAGATATATACGTATATATATATATCGTAAAATAAAATTATTTGATTGAAAATACTGACCATTAACAAAATGAGATTCGAACAAGCTTTTGCAAAAAAAATTTACATCTCATTTTTCATTAAAATATATTACATATATATACCATAGTATATATATAAATATTTCAATGATACTTATAAAGTGCCAACAATTAACAACATTTGCTTACAATTATTTCATTATAGAGTAGATAGGAGCTTTAGGGACACCCTTCATTTTAATAGTAATAAATTAGATTATATTTTAACAATTTAACAACGTTAAGATTTTTAATTTTGAAATGATTATTTATCAACAAGTCAGAGAATTTTATATTATAAAAAAAATTTATCTATTTGTTAATAGTACTTAAAAAAATGTACATTCAATAATAAAAATAACTAAAACCAAGATAATAATAATAATAAAATAATATTAATAATTCGTAATCGTTCGACTTTTTCCGTTTTTTTTTTGTTTTTTTTTTTATAAAAATAATTCTTATTTTAATATGATTTTTTAAAAATAAAATAATTTTTTGAGAATAAATTCATTTTGCAAAAGAATAATTTTAAAGATATAAATGTTGTGTGTTGAATAATATATAAATATAGTCTATTAAAAATTATTGAATTAAATCTAAAAGCCTCTTTGTGTACAAGTTTATATGTTTGTATATAAATTTAGGGTGGGCCTTATTTTTGATATTTTCGAATTTGTATTCATCCAGGGTCTCAGATATCGTTTGAAATGAATTAAATAAACTATCCCCCAAGTTTCAAGTCTCTATCTCAATTTGAACATTTTTCGAACAGCGGTGCAAGTTTCCCATGGGGTTTTTGGCATTGATCAATCAATTTTTTTATTCCGGCCAAAGTAATGGTTCAAAAAATTTGAAACTCTGTAAACTTTATCCTTCTAATAGTAGCTATCCTTTAGAAATTTTATAGATTTTTATCTATTATAATTTTGGGGTTACAGATAGATAATACAATGCTATATTTTAGCGTTAGTAAGTTTCTTCTTCGAGTGCCATACCCGAAACGGGTGTCGGCTCCTCTCCACATATACCTGTGCTGAGTGTGTTTAGTTGTTTTACACAGATATATGGCACCTACTTTTTAAAGCCGGTTCCGAACGGCTAATTTGGAGAGGTTACTAGGCAATTATACTCTTGGTAGGTTGCCATTACTTTCCAAGAGGAGGCGACTGAAAATATCTATCTGCCGAGACTCGGTCTCGAACCAGCGATCTTCGAGTCAGTGACCCAACACTCTAGCCACTGACCCACAGTCGCCTCGTAAGTTATAGACTCCAAAATTATAATCGCTAAAAATCTATAAAAATTCCCAAGGATAGCAACTATTATAATGATAAAGTCTAAAGTCTCCTTATAATAATAGCTATCCTTGAGAACCTTTACAGATTTTTAGCTATTATAATTTTGGAGTTGCAGCTAGATAAAATACTGCTGTATTTTAGCGTTAATAAGTTATAAACTCAAAAATTATAATAGCTAAAAATCTGTAAAAATTGTCAAAGATAGCTACTATTATAAGTATAAAGTTTACAGAGTTTCAAATTTTTTGAACCATTACTTTAGTAGGAATAAAAAAAGAATTGATAGTACAATGCCAAAAACCCCATGTTATATAGATGGGAAACTTGACTCAACAGGTTAAAATTGAGATTGAGAAACTTGGGGGATGTTTTTTTTATTAATTTCGAATCATATGACCCTCTGGGAGCATAAAAATTCGAAAAAGTTTCTCTATCTCAATTTTAACCTGTTGATTTAAGTTTCCCATCTAAATAACATGGGGTTTTTGGAATTTTACGATCAATTTTTATTCCGGCCAAAGTAATGGTACAAAAAATTTGAAACTCTGTAAACCTTATTCTTATATTAGTAGCTATCCTTGACAATTTTTACAGATTTTTAGCTATTATAATTTTTGAGTTTATAACGCTAAAATACAGCAGTATTTTATCTAGCTGCAACTCCAAAATTATAATAGCTAAAAATCTATAAAAATTCTCAAGGATAGCTATTATTATAAGGATAAAGTCTACAGAGTTTCAAATTTTTTGAACGATTACTTTGGCCGGAATAAAAATTCAATGCCAAAAACCCTGTGTTATTTAGATGGGAAACTTGAATCAACAGGTTAAAATTGAGATAGAGAAACTTGGGAGATGTTTTTTTTTTATTAATTTTCAACCAAATGAGCCTCTGGGAGCATAAAAATTCGAAAATAACCAAAATAAGGACCACCCTAGTATATATCTAAATATTTTATAATATATAGTTGGCCTTTGGCTTCAGGAATAGAGATGCATTTATCCGCTCAAGCCCAATGTCCAAGGCCCCACTGTAAGCGGGTAAATGCATCTATTTTCCAGATTCCTCGAATTTCATATTAATGGAATTCTCCAAATTATATATACAATATAAAATAGCAAATATATATATAATAAGCGGAACTAAAAATAATAAATTGTTAATTAACATATGGCACAAGATATTTGCAAAAAAAAAATACATGACACTGATATAATATATAATATTAAGGCACTCGTCTACATCTCAATGACGAAAAAAAAATTGACATTTTTATTATTTCCATTTTATTTATTTATTTTTTTTATTTTTTTATTTTTAAGTTTATCTATCTATTTATATTTAAATAAATAATTATGAATTTTTTTGTTTTTTAACAATAATTGTTCACACATCATTTCTTTTTATTATACACACACTTTTACTTTTTTTTTTATTAATTCTTTTTTTTGTCAATTATTAAAACAAATAATAATAATCTTTGCTAATCAGTCTTCTTTGGTTCATTTGGTAACGTCTAAGTTTTTGTTTTTTGTGTTACTGGTGTTTGATTTTTTTTTTTTTATTTAATCAAAATACTTTTACTTTTCTTTTTTTATTTATTTACACAAAGGAAAAGGGCGGGAAAAAAGAGAAATCCTAATTTATTATTAGTCTTTTTTTTGCCCATCTCAAGGATATATACAGGGTTCAGAACTAGGGGTGGTGTAAGTCTGTAAGACATTTTTGTTCTTAAATTGAAGACATCATGGATGCTTTATGGTGCTTAAGTTAATTTTATTAGAGCCATAGGAATACGTAGTGAGATGCCAATAATATAAATTAAGTATATTAGCAGGTATTTGGACAGGAAAGTAGAAAATCAAACAATTTTCATCGATTTACGCAACGTTTCGCTAATTTTATTTATTTCACAGGGTCGGGCAATACTTCCTTTTCCATTTAAGTAGTCTATAAATCTTATTATATATAGAATCGATTTCTTGAAAACGGCTCTAACGATTTGGAGAAATTCACGGGTTAGAGGGGTTTTTGTGTTGACAATTCGATCTGTCACGGTCTCATCTTCGGCTAAGTTGTTTTTGATGGTTTTTTTTGGTTGATTGAAATTATTCACAGTTGGTTATATAATTACATTTTTATTCAATTTCCTTTTAATAATTAATTGATTTTTTAATTTTATATTCTACTAATAATTAATTACAAAAATTATTATATATTAGAATTTGCCAATTTAATTAATTGGAGGTATTTTTTATTGAATATATTAAATTATTAAAAATAATATTAATATATCAATTTGAACTAAAGCAAAAAATTACCGAGCAACGCTAAAAAACTAAATGTGATATGAATCATGAATCATAAATCGATGAAAATTGTTTTTGATTTTCTATTTTACTGTCCAAAAAAATACCTGCTAATCTACTTAATTTATTATTAAATAATATGGATGAGATAAAATCTAATTCAATGTACAAACATCATAAAGCCGAAATTAAAATTAGGTACTATTAACGAACAGCTGTTACACTGCTCAAAAATTTTTTATCCGTAAACCTAACAACTGATACTAGTAGAGCTAAGCTGATTCTTATAGTGTTTTTGAATTTTTCACAAAAGGTCAGGGTTTTGAGATATTTTTGATCTAAACACCGAAAAAGATCATTTTCGTCTATTCTCGTATTATGACGTCATAGATAAGAAAGAGCAGTATTGAAACCAAAATACCTTGCGGACAAAAAAATCGAGCCACCTCTACTCTCTTTTTCTAAAACTTGACTTATTCAGGTTCTAGGCATCGGATTGGAATAGAAAAGGTGTCATAAGTAAGGGAATTTATTACAGTTTAATAAGAAATACATTGTTACATTTTGTACACACATTTTTTGATAAATGGAAAAAAATAAGAACATAAGCAAACTTTATAATTTTATGATATTGGACATAGTGTACCTAATGTTTAATTCTAAATCTCTGTATTAAATTAAATTAAATTTATTGAGAAAAATAAAAATAAAATGAGAAATAAATTTGAAAAATAATGAAATTATCTTAAAATTACAAAGTTTGCTTATGTTAGTATTTTTCTTCCATATATCAAAAAATGTGTGTACAAAATGTAACAATTTATTTCTTATTAAACTGTAATAAATTCCCTAAATTAGGACACCTTTTTTATTCCAATCCGATGCCTAGAATCTGAAATAAGTCAAGTTTTAGAAAAAGAGAGTATAGGTGGCTCGATTTCTTTGTTTCCTTAATAGAAAAAATGACTCCTCTTTGATTTTCAGTTAACTGCTTGTTTTTAGCTCAATTAGAACTAAAAAACCAAGACTATATGTTTTTATAAGTTTATTATCCTTTATAATCACGTATTTTTAGTTTTTTGCATTAAAAATCGAGTTCTAATTGAGCTAAAAACAAGTGGTAATTTGAAAATCAAAAAGGAAGCTGTTTTCTATTACGTCAACAAAATATTTTGATTTCTAATGGGACTCAAAAATAAGTCAAAATGGCCTTTTTCGTCTTTTTGACCGGATAACATCTCAAAACTCTGATCTATTGTACAGAATCGGGAAATTGCATAATAATCAGAGTAATAAACTCTACTGGAATCCATTATTAGGATTACGGTTACAAATATGTGTTTAATTTTTGTCGAGCAGTGTTTTATGAACTTCCAAACTTCTCCATATAAGAAACAAACATTCACTTACTCGACTTACAAATTTTGTTTTAAATTCTCTTTTTCATTCACAATGCTTCAAAAAGTATTTTTAAAGATAATTTTAAATAATAAACAATTTAATTTTTTATAAATATATGTAGTATAATCTAAAATATTTTATACAATGGACCCCCCCGAAAGATGGTTGTTTAGTTTAATTTATTATTCGATTTTTGGGCTATATTTAAATTGAAATACAGGTTATTTTTAATCGTTTTAATTAATTTAACTAAAAATAATATTTACAATAAATTAAATAAAACATTAATAAAATATCTTAAAGTGTAAGTGTAAGACCTGTATGAAAAGTCGATTTTCTTTTAAAAAGGGACTGAATAAGACAATCAGCTGAAATCCAAAATTTATTTTTTCAACAAAGACAAATTCGAAACCAAAATATGCGTGTGATTTTTTTGGAAAAAACCTCAAAAGTCAGGATCAACAAAGTTTCCAGGAATAGGAGGATATAGAGTATTTCATGAATTAACTATGTTTTGACGATAAAGGGGAGATAAACTCAAATATAAATAAATTTATATAAAAATGTTCAGTTTATTGTTTTTTTTTTCATCTTCATAATTAATATATTGGTTCTTCATATTTTTGGGTTTTGCTTCTTGGATGATCTCAATTGGACAATTCAACAAACTGAAAACATGCTCTTTTGAAATTGCTCATGATACTTTTAAGTATACATGCTCAGTTTGTTGGAATGCAGTGCGTGTGTTTTTTATGTCGAATAAGCTTATAAGATGACAAGAAGATAGACAATTTAGTTATATATAACACAGGTTGACAAAAATTTGTACCCGTAAACCTAACAATGGATTCCAGTAGAGTTTTATAAGCTTATTTTCATGCAATTTCTCGATTTTTTACAACAGGTCAGAGTTTCGAGATATTATCGGTCAAAACAACCTATTTTCGAGTCCCATTAGATATTAAACAGCAATATTTAAAATCAAAATATTTTGTTGATGTAATAGAAAACAGCCTCCTCTTTGATTTTCAAATTACCTCTTGATTTTAGCACAATTAGAACTCGAGTTATAACTAAAAAACTAAAACTACGTGATTATAAAGGATAATAAATAGATAAGAACATATGGTCTTAGTTTTTTAGTTATAACTCGAGTTCTTATTGAGTTACAAACAAGTGGTAATTTGAAAATCAAAGAGGAAATTGTTTTTTATTACGTCAACAAAATCTTGTGATTTCAAATATTGCTGTCTAATATCTAATGGGACTCCAATATAGGTCAAAATGGCCTTTTTCTGGTTTATTATTATTACAACCTCTACAAAATCAATCTTTATATGGAATATAGGTATTTTTCCTTTATTTTGATGCACAATGAATAGAAAAATCATGAAATAATCTTAGGACAAGAAAAAAAAAATTTTGTCGACCTGTGTAATTGAAGAAGAAAGCAATGTACATATACCAATATTAGGTATACTTAAAATTCAATAGTTTTTTTTCTTTTACAAAAGATTTGACCTTTTGCTGTTAGATTTTTTCAGATATTTACTTCAACAAGGCATAATAAATAGAAAATATGTCGAAATCAATGTATATAAAAAAAGTCACAATAGAATCCATCGGCCATAGGCCCCGCAATGGGGGGAGGGGGGGTTCAAGACCTGTGGGTCCCGGGACCGGACCCCGCGACAACGGGTATTTAAAAAAAAAAATGCGTAGAGTGACCAACTTTTTCCACTTCATTAAAAAACACATTCTTATTCCATAATAAGGGACCCGCTTCCGATTTTGGGCCCCGGGCTCGAAATTTGATAGGGGGTGGGGGGGGGGTCATGGCGGCACTCTAACACAGTGATTCTTAACCTATGGGTCGCGACCCAAGCATTTTCTTTGAGTCGCGCAGTATCGTTAACCAAATTATATTTATTTTCAATAAATTTAAAAATATATTTTGATTTATTCAATACTATTAAAAATAAAAATATGAAAAAAACGTATTTTTTCATTTAATTTTCCTTGGGCCGAAAAATACAAGTCTATCCCAAGTTTATCTTAATTAAAAAAAAAAATTAATAATATCTGAGTTAAAAAAAGTCATCTTGTATAAATTGAAAAAAATTGCGGGGTCGCGAAATGAACATATTTTTTTAATTTGGGTCGCGGCCATAAAAAGGTTAAGAACTACTGCTCTAACACACATTGTTAAAAATATTAACCTTAAAACACAATTCTTCCTTCGAGATTGACTTCATCAGTAATCTTTCATTTCAACAATTATTCATTCTCAGGTGAGACAAAAAATTTAATTCCGTATGATTCGGCCCCTCTATTATATCTATTTCTAGTGATCTAATAAAAAAAGAAAGCAATTTTTTGTATGATACGCTTTTTTGCTACCTCTTCTTTGTCTCTTTCAGCTTTAGTTCATTATGAGGGGTGAACCGCGACCTAATATGCTGTACACCTACTTCCACTTGTACTTGCAAATATTTCCAAGTAATTCCATTATTTCCAAGTACTTCCAATATACTTCCAAAGAGGTGTACACCTACTTCCAATCGCGGATCACCCCTCGGTTCATTACCCTTAAAATATGAAGATTTCTTCTTATTGTCGGCGCTTTATCTTAAGTACTAATAACGATTTTCTTTCTTCTCTCATGTTACTAATTAGCTCTAAGTTCAAACTTTAACACGGATTTTACTCTATGTACAATATATAAAATAATATAATCTCTATATTATGTACATTGAAAAAATCTATATAAATATAAAATGATTAAAAAACATGTTTAATTTTTTTTTTAAACATATATGTACCGATATAAAGTAGGTACGTATATATGTATGTATAAATATAATAATTTACGTTATGTTTAAAGGTTAACGCAATGAGACATTTAAGCATTCACCAAAATACTCATTTTTGACTAATTAGAAACATTTGTATATAGAAGTCTCTTATATTATGTAGTTTTCTCCTCCTGGAAACTAGAAGACACTGAGTTAGGCAAACCACACTCTCGCAAGTCACTTGGTTATCACATAAAATGTTCTTTCGTTATTTGTTATTTGTCTTCTTCGAGATAGAAAACTGACTGATCAGGGTCGGTGATGTCGCTGCTGTCGTTTCTGGCGACGGCAATACTGACAGCATTCAGCCGCATTGATATCCGTCGTGTTATGCTGTTTACTTCGCAGGCCAGGCACTGGACAGGACGAACATTGTTTTCGCCAGCAAGACAACTTTCCATCCTAAACAGAGAACAACAACAACAAATTAATATAAAAAAATTGGCACGTTCTGATGTGGCCATCCACTTGACTTTACCATACACCTTGGTCCTCTCTTATATTTAATATTTAATAAATGCATCTCTAAAAAGTATAGGGACCTCCTGGAATACAGCATCATAGAATATTTTCATATTTAGCAGTTTGTTTATTGTTTGACACGGTATGAAAATTAATTAAATCCATTAAATTTTACAGGGGGGAGGTGTCTTCGCAATTAGACATGGCTGAGCTACAGGCCACCCACCAGGGTCGCAGGTGGCGAATAGCGAACGGCCTTCAGATATGGAGGTTAGCTGCGAAATAAGAGGGCTTCCCCTACGAATAAGCAGTCCCTGACCAAGTATAGCGGCAATTTCTTAGGGCGTGGGGCTTCTCGGGATGGAATCCGGGGAGTAGTAAATACCACAAGCCGACAAGGAGTTGTGACATGGCGAGTCACGCCGCCATCAAATAAGCATTCCAGATGTTGGGCAGCAGCAACATCTACTGGGGTGAGGCAGAAGAAGAATGATTTCGGAATGGCTCATCATAGTCATCATCGGACACCTTCAGGCGTGCTCGGGACGAGTGGACCGGTTGAAGGACTGCGGTGTGTAAGGCAACGGGAAACCAACGCACTATTATCCCCCCAGGAAAAATCATCATGGCTGAAAATCGAACAATGACCCCTAGTTCCTGGCCCTCCTTCAATGAGGGAGGGGGGCTAAGAATCTCCCGGTCAGCCACGAAGATAAAGATAGAAACATGGAACGTTCGGAGTTTCTTTATGGCGGGGAAATTGCATAAAACAATCATAGCCAGAATGATCGCCAACATTCGCTGAGCAGATAGGCACCAAAAGAAGAAGAAGACATTTTACACCGAGAAAAATTATTAATAAAACAGTTTTATGTAATTATCTCGTTATATATTGCTGTTAGATCAAAATTGTTTAGATAAAGATTATAGAATATAAACCTGTCTACAAAAAAGCTCATATACAGTTGTTTGATTAGAGCGACCATTTAGGAGATAATTGAACTTGAATGAATTCAATCATTTTGAAGAATGGATTTGTTTATATTTTTATTTTGTTTCTTTTCTAGGAAATATTTATAAATACGTTGTAAATTTATTTTTTAAGGGCCACCACATCTCCCCTTATAGACCTCCGATCCTCCCACTCAGGATCCGGTTGAGTGGCTCAGGGTGTGGCCACAGCAGAACGGTGTGAAACCTTAGTGTGCTGCGTACAAGAATAAAATAATAATAATAACAAAAAAAAAAAAAAAAAGGATACCGCATCTCGTCCAAATAATAAAAACCTACATAAATATAAATGTACTGTTACGCTTAAGTGATACATTGAAGGATCTCCGAAAGTTCTACACCGATTTCTTTGAAATTTTCACACAACATTCCATTCAAATACACGAGTATTTTTATATATATATATTGTTTTCATATATACAACATCTGTGGCATGTAAAAAAATATTTTTTCGAGGAAACAACGCCAGCGCCTCTCTGGGGGTTAAAAGCAAACAAACAAGATGGCCGATAATAGCTTTTTGGAAATCTTTCAACTGTCAATATTATTTTTGGTTAAGGGAACAATTTTGACAAGTAATATATAATTCATTTACTTTTTTAATACCTATTCTATAATTATTTTCTTTTCAATTTATTTTCAAAACTATTATTATTTTTTAAATATATTTAAATTTTTGATCAAATCAATTTTGACAGGTAAGCAATATATAATCATTTATCATTTTTTTTAAACGCATGGTCGGGTCATCTATTATCTATATAAATTTTAACCATAAAAACGAGACGCTCCCCGCCATGGGCTAGGTGACGTCGATATGCACCAAAATATAATCAGCTCTTAATCTCAATGCACCAAAACTACATGTGAAATCTGGTTTTGATATTCAGACTAGTTTTTGAGCTAGCTCGTCCACAAAAATTTGGTAACGCGCATAGGTACTAACAGACATTTTGTCAAAACAGTAATTATCTCAAAAAATATAATTTTTTCGATATTCACTTATTAGGGCTTTTTTGTAGACCGAAATGCCATGGTTTCGCCCAATTTTTTTAATCAAAATAGTTTTTTGAGATATTTCGAAAAAAAGAAGCGAAAAAAAACACTTTTTTCATGCATGATTACAATACTTGACCATACCCTGTATGGTAAAGTAAAATGTTCTAAAAATTCACGTAATAAATAATGAAAAAGAAGTTATTTACCTTGCATTTACATTGCACACATTTAATAGGTCCTGTAAGGACTCTAGGATGCCAAATATGTCCATTTGGCACATAGGGGAGTCGATTGGTTCCAGCGGGGATAACACACCCTCCTGCTGCAATAATTTCTTTTCCGGTGGGTATATGCTGGGTCTGCTGGGCTTGAATTGCTGCTGTATCAAGTATTCTGGGAAATAAAGAGTTCGTATTAAAATAATGAAATAGTTATTAATATCTGATATAATGAAAATCGAGGGGTGATCCGCGATTTGAAGTAGGTGTACACCTCTTTGGAAGTATTTTGGAAGTACTTGGAAATATCTGGAAGTACTTGGAAATATTTGGAAGCACTTGGGAATATTTGGAAGCACTTGGGAATATTTGGAAGTGCTTGGGAATATTTGGAAGTACTTGGGAATATTTGGAAGTACTTTGGAATATTTGGAAGTACTTTGGAATATTTGGGAGTACATGGAAATATCTGGAAGTGTTTGGAAATATTTGGAAGTACTTGGAAATGTTTGGAAGCACTTGAGAATATTTGGAAGTGCTTGGGAATATTTGGAAGTGCTTGGGAATATTTGGTTGTACTTGGGAATATTTGGAAGCACTTGAGAATATTTGGAAGTGCTTGGGAATATTTGGAAGTACTTTGGAAATATTTGAAAGCGCTTGGAAATATTTGGAGGTACAAGTGGAAGTAGGTGTACAGCATATTAGGTCGCGGTTCATCCTTCGATGAAAATTAATAAATAAAGACGGGAGATAAGATTTAACAAATAAATAAACATTTTTTTGAATTGAAATTAATTATTTTGATTAATTTACAAATTTGGTATCATGGAAAAGGGCGCTAAATTTATTTTGCACACATCAGGCGTCTCTTATCCACACGGCGTCCCTGCTTGGAGATATCTATAGAAATCTCTAAAAAAAAATTCAAAATAGATAATGTGAATATAATCATTGTAAATCTTACCTTGCACGAAAAGGAGCATCATCAGCTGTATCGGAGAAAATAGATGATGATGGAGGGCATTCTTTGCAACAAGATTTTTTATCTTTACGAATTGCCTCTTTTTCTGTGCAGTTGGTCAAAAGTGGGCATTGGATTCGAGAACAATGCACCTTCAAGCTGATAGCCTATAAAATAGTGTAAATAAACAATAATAAATAATCGTGAATTAAAAAAAATAAATAAAGTAGTAGGAAAGTTTTTTGGCATTTGGGTTCGATTCCCGATGGGATTATGGTACAGCTAGTCTGACATGTAAGCAAATTTGAGGAGCTCATTTCCAAAAGGTACTAAACTCACTTTTTGTAAAAAATTAGATAATACCGGTTTCATATAACTATTATCTCAGTTTATGATTTCTGATATCAATTTCATGACAAAACATACTAAATCCGTAGATATTCGTCATTCGCAATACAAAGCATTTCTCTAACATATTTACTTTAAAAAATATATATTGTTCGATTGTTAGAAGTGGATTAGAGTATGCAAGTCCGGTGTGGTTAAAAAATATATAACTAGTATCGTAATTAGGCTTATGGCTAGAAAGGCCAAAAAGCCAAAAAAAAAGAAAAAAAGTCCGGTGTGGTCACCTCATTGCAAGATTCATATCCAAAAACTGGAGCGGGTGGAACGGAAATTCTTAAGATTGTAAATCGAATGTTTTCTACATTTGATTCAATCGCGAATCAAATGTAGGGAATTTTTGTCAAATATTGAGTGAAAATAATATTTGAACTTATATATTTCTAACTTGAAATAATGATCTTAAATAAATTTTTATAATTTTTCTAATTAATATAACAAAAAATAATTGCTATATCAATGAGAATTGTTTTTGACCGCGCTTATTTGAAAAAGATATTTATCGCGAGACTACTGCGGATTACGCTATTGGAGTCTGCGGAGTCTTAAGTCTGGACCAAGAGAGAAAAAGATGTGATCCACTTAGGGCCGGTTGTATGTCGCAAAGTAAATGCTTTTACCACTAACACAGGGTAAATGGTAAATGGAGGTCCTTACAATTACCATCTACCCTGTGTTAGTGGTAAAAAGAATTTACTTTGCGACATACAACCGGCTCTTCTACAATCTAACGTCATTTCGCGTATAGCCCGCTAGACATTCGAATGGATCACCAAGTGAATTTGAAATCTCAGATGTTATATATTTAATCTCCCAGTCCAGATCGCTCGGTCTATTCCCAGGTAACACACAATATCCTCAGAATATTCTAAGAAGATTTAAATGTCCTTAGAATATCCTTAGAATATTCTTAGGATATTGTGGTTACCTGGATTAAGCATGTATGTTAGATGCTTGCCATAAATTAATCGAATGTTTTCTACATTCGCGATTGAATCAAATGTAGAAAACATTCGATTAATTTATGGCAAGCATCTAACATACATGCTAATAGACCGAGAGCTCTAGACTGGGAGATTAAATATATAACATCTGAGATTTCAAATTCACTTGGTGATCCATCCGAATATCTAGCGGGCTATACGCGAAATGACGTTGGATTGTATCTAAGTGGATTACATCTTTTTCTCGGTGAACATAGAGATATATAATCCCAAAATATTATATTGATTAGGGTCTCTTATTGGAGGAAAGATTTTGATTTCTTTCACCCTTTATTTTATAATTTTTAGATAAACTTTGAAAAATAATAATAATTATTATTTCAGCTGGGTGGGTAGATATACTTACGCTGCATGCACATAAGGTACAGGTATCAAAACCAGCAGGTGGCAAATAAGGATGCCAGCTTGAGCCCGCTGCATGAAATTGGTCAGCGAACATACATCCACGAGGAGTTGCCGAAATTGGTAAATTGATTAGGGATTCATCATCTACAATCAAGAGAATATATTAAGTTTCTGATTCATAAGGCAAATAAATTATAAAATTATATATTCGTACTTGAACAAACCGGGCAGCATTCATCGGGGAGAGTTCTTTGTTGTTCCTTTGGACAATTGAGAATAGGACATGGCATCTTATCACATCGAATTAGTGCTCTATAACAATGGCACATGGTACACGTATCCCCACGAGCTCTCCACTGAACACCTTCTTTGTAAAATCTAGATATAGAAGAAAAAGACTTTGATGGGTTAAAATAATAATAATACGTAATAATCAATAATATATTATCATTTTTGTTTAATAAATATAAAATATATTTATTTCATCAACATCCAATTGCATAAAATATAAAACTAAAGATTTGAGCATCTTTTTTTTTGAAAATAGTTGGAATGTTTTTCAAAAATCAGCTCGGGTTAAAATTAACCAATATATGTATATTAAAAGAAAGAATTTAATTTTTAGGACAAATTCTAGGATTTTAGTATAAATATTTTTTATATTGCGTTATCAGAGGCGATTCATCCATCAGGAGTCGAACCTGAGAACTAACATGCTTTCCGGGCAATCGGCTCACACCGTCGAGACAAAAAACTGTCTCTGTGAGCTGCTGCCCGGAAAGCATGTTAGTTCTCAGGTTCGACTCCTGAGGGGATGAATCGCCTCTGAAATCGCTATATAAAAAATATTTATACTAAAATCCCAGAATTTGTCCTAAAAATTAAATTCTTTTATTATTTCAAATAATTTTAAAATTTATAATATCCTTAAAACTTGATATTTAAATATATATTACAACAAAACAAAAAAATAAATATAAAAATAATTAAGCTGGCCAAACGGATTTTTTCCGAGGGCATAAAAAAGATAATAATTTTTTAAATCGAAAGAATTAGGTACCTATCTTTTTTTGAAAATCAGATATGGTATTTATATTGCGAGTCGGAGAGATTTTTATCTCAAGGGTTAGATCAACCGACCGGAAAGCATGTTGGTTCTCAGGTTCAACTCCTGAGGGAATGAACCCCCTCTCTGATAAGCACTATAAAATTATTTCTACTAAAATCTTTGAAATTTTGACCTTAAATTTAGAAGAACAATAATACTAAGTGTTTTATTAACAATCAATAGAGACGTTTAGCTGATTTATTACAGTTACTTCAAGCTCTATAAAGGAACAAATAGATTCAAATTACTTTAACTACTTACTAATTTGGGAGAGTGTTTCTAATTTGAATATATTTGTTTCTTTATAGAGCCTGAAGAATCCGTAATAAAACAGCGAAACATCATTATTGATCGTTTAAAATAACACTTAGCAATATTGTTCCTTTTTTTCTGAAAAATTGATATATACACTCCTGGACAAAATTAACGCACCACTTGTGGTTCTCACAATATTTGAAGAATAGGAAGTATAATAATAAAAATCGGTTGTCTGTAAAGTCGGTTTACTGACGATAGTTGAACGTGACAACGTCATAAGAAAATACTGATGGAATGGTATTTTCTTATGACGTTGTCACGTTCAACTATCGTCAGTAAACCGACTTTACAGACAACCGATTTTTCTCCATCTATTGCGCAGCTAAATTTGTTCTTTTTCTTCCTCTTCGTCGTGAGTGCTGTATTTATACTTTCCATCGAAAATCTCCTTCCCTCTCGTTCTATCTAATTTAAAAGCGCGCGGTCCTTCTTGCGCATTCATTTATCTCCTTCTTGCTTGTTCATGAGTTTCTCCCTCTCTCTGTCCTTTTATAAAAAAGGCCCCCCGTTCCCTAGGTTTTTCTTAGTTTTAAAAAAATCTATAATTATTTAGGATAGATCACTTGTTGAATGTCCATCAGAGGAAGTTGAAAATAGACAGGACATAGTAGGGTTTATATATATATATATATATGAGTGAGCAAGCAAGCAGTCAGACTAGAGTAGAGCGCTCACGAGGGAAAGAGATGGAATACGAGTTGGGCATTGGGGCTAGGGAGGGTGCGAGTGAGAGAGAAGATAGAAAGAAACAGCTCGTTCCGCGCTCTCGCTTGCACTTCAAGCCTTAAATGGAACGCCTCAGATGAGTCATGTTTATTCGAGCGTGCAGGCGGCTTCATCGATTTATAAGACGTTGTCACGTCAATAATGATTTTTATTCAGGGGCCATCTGACTCTTATTATGAATGAAAAACAAGTATAATGAAAAAGAAATAAGTTTCTTTATTGGATAGGAAAATTTAAAAAAACTAAAACATGAAGAAATTTATTGTTAAAAAGTAAAGTTGAAAATTACAAGTGGTACGTTAATTTTGTCCAGGAGTGTATTTAATTACACTTTTCTTGTCTACTTTAATTTATAAAGTTTCTGCTACTCTCGACAAAAAGAAACTTTCAATTTGATATATTTAATATAATATATTATGTACCTTTTTTCAAAAAAGCATGAAGTCTGTTCAGCGACCATAGGCTCCTGAGGATAGAGTAGTACGGATCCAGGGACATCATTATCCGTATATTTAGGCAAGCAGCTGCTAGGCACACGCAACTATCAAGAAAGATATTTTCATTTTATAATTTGAAATATAAAACAAACAAGTTTTAAGCATAATAAAAATGAAAATTTTCTTACTAATTGTTCATTCATTCCAGCGCGTAAAAGAGTATTCCCTAAGCCGGTGACATCGCGAACATACAGAGTACTACGAGAAGCAGCAGCTTCTAAGTGTGCTAATTTTTTCGGTTCAAGATTCAATAAGAAACCCTCATGAGAGTATCCCTGGAACTCATCTAAAAGTCGAGTATATATAGGCGCATCAATGGCATCAGGTACAGGAGTTTCTTCCAGGTAAAGTCTTAATCCACGATCTTCTCTAATAAGTCCTGAGATCATCACCTGAAAATTATTTAAATTAATAATAAAACTAATATTCACAAAACTTGTAATTTCTAAGAAACATACTGATATATAACGGGTGAGTTTTTTTTATCTTGAGACAGTCTTTTAACTCAAAACAGTGAATTATATGAAAAAAAGTTTCAAATAAAAGTTTATTTATATCAAAGGGGAAACTAAACTACACTATTGTTTGTCGACCTAGAACATGCTTTCAATGGTATTTCGAGGTCATGTTCTGTTTTTTAAATAAAAAACCTCTATGTTTCTGTATATATTCTGAATCTACAAAAAAAACTGAACAACTTTTATTAGAAGTATTTTTATACATCAAATAAAAAAATATTAATTCAATTATATCACCAAAAAAATTCTAATAATTATTTTAAACAATTATTCAACTTAATTATCAAATAATAATGATCAATTATTTAATTATTAATTAAGTAATTTAATAATTTTACGACACTGTTCTGAGACATTCCAGAGTGTATTACAAGTCTTCTGAATGAATTCCAGTTCCAATTTCCTTATTTTGGTCTATTTCAGTTTCTTGTTTTTTCATACAATACGATAAAATGAAGCTTGGAAGGGTGTATTCCTATCAGGAAAACGCTCGGCATCCATTTCAACGGCAGCCCCATAACACTTTTTCCACATTCACCATAAATTAAGACCATTTCAATTCTGTCTTCAAAATTTTTTTTTATTATGGTAATACAATAGTATAACGCTATACTGGATTGACACGAGAAATAAACTTTTTTAAACTCAAGAATTTTAAATAGTTCTATTAAGTAGGAAATAATCTCTTAAATCTGTGTATAACGAAGTTTTCATATCATTATAAACACTTATTTTCATTGTTGTGACTTTTCGATTTAATAAATATTTATTTAATAATTAATTATTTAATCATTATTATTTGATAATTAAGTTGAATGATTGTTAAAAATAATTATTAAGAAATTTTTTTGAGATCTAATTGATATATATATATATATATTTTGTTTATTTGATGTAGTATAAAAAATAGTTCTAATAAAAGTTGCTCAGTTTTTTTGTAGATTCAGAGTATGTACATAAACATATAGGTTTCCATTTAAAAAACAGAACTTGGCCTCGAAATACCCTCAAAAGCTTGTTCTAGGTCGACAAACAATAGCCTAGTTTAGTTTCGAATAATAATAAATATCAAACTAAAACATCGTTCTATCCATGTAATTGTAGCGATGTATGTATTATGATTGTATTCTGTTGTATGTTTTTAAGGAATTTAGTGTTGGTACTTAGTGAAACATTTTTTAAATTATTGGATAAAAAATACTTGGTAGGTTTCACATTAAGGTATCAAAAATAAAACGAATTTATTTTTGGAGAGACTTTAATTTAATACTTTCTGTTGCTCCCTGAAGCCGCGCCACCCAACTGAAACACACACACCGAGACTAAAGCCCCCACCCAAACCGGCTTTACCTTATGCCCTAACCCGCCGCCCCCGACGGCCCACTGCTACCCCAGAGGCACTCCATCTCGCACTCTCAACCCACTAACCCACCTCACCCCCCGACTCCCACCCAACACACCCCCCGAAACCCACCCAGCACCCCTACCCCGAACCATGCCCAACCCCCGCCCCCACCCCACCACCCCATTCCGCACCCTAACCCACTAACCCCCCTCACCCCCACCCCTAAAACCTCTCCAGCACCCCAACCCCCGCACCATGCACCCGTTACCAACCCCCGCCCCCACTCCATCCATTATAAAATTTGCCGTAGGGTTAATAGTTTAGGAGTTATTTGATAATTTTTATTCGTGCGCCTCCCTAAACCCCTTTCTGGGGTCAAAATATCAAAACGTTATATAGCTAAAAACGTAAGTTAGAAGACATCTGATGTAAATATGAAATTTCATAATAATCCCTTCAGCCGCTTTTACATGAATCGTGAGCAACTTTTCGGAAACCACTGAAACAGACATACATACACACAGACAGGAATTTTGTTGAGGGTGTTTTCGTTCATAACTTTGCTTGAAACGTGTGCAACCAAAATTTGGCGTGATTTGGGGCAATGTACAGACAAAAACTTAATTTTATATATATATATATATATATATATATATATAGTATAGATGTGAAACCTAACCAAGTGTTTTTTATCCAATAATTCTTTTGTATGTTTTGTTGTTAAATAAATATTGATTTGATTCCCGACTTGGAGGTGCGTTATTCATTACAATTCTAATAATAATATATAATTCAGATTAAAGGAGATATCACCTACCTCATAATGAAGGGTGCACTCAATATCGACTCCTACCCAAGCCATTCCTACCAGAGCCCGATCACTAGCGATTGGAGACGGAGGATGTTGAAGAAGTACTGGAGCAAGAGCGGCATCTCGAGCATCTGCAACTGGTCTTGATGCTAATTTACCACGAACAAGAGAAGAATGCCTCCTTGTGGCGACATTGACTGCCAATTCTCCAGCGTATAGATCTTGAAGTGCGCGAGGTGAAAGCCGTTCCAGAGTACCATTCGCCCAAGCCTGGAATTTTTACAAATAAAAAGATTGTCCTTCAATGTTAAAATAAGCTGACGTGTTCTGATGTGGCCATCCACTTGACTTTACCATACAAACTGGCCCCTAAAATTATTTATAATCATGTAGTGGGGAGTTAGTTTTTGCATTTTTAGACTTCTGGGGGTCCACTGATTATGTATAGAAAATTTGGTTGAGTTTGCTCAAAAGGCCTAGATTTTTAATTTTTAACCCCCCTCCACCCCACTTAATTTTGGGTCGATATGCACCAAAATCTAATCAGCTCTTAATCTCAATGGACCAAAACTACGTGTGAAATTTGGTTTTGATATTTACACTAGTTTTTGAGCTAGCTCGTCCACAAAAATTTGGTAACGCACAGACAACAAGACAGACTATCAGTCATTTTGACAAAACAATTATTATCTCAAAAAACATAATTTTTTCGATGTTCACTTATTTAGACTTTTTTGTAGACCGAAAGGCCATAGTTTCGCTCAATTTTTTTAATCAAAATAGTTTCAGCCATTTTTGAGATATTTCGAAAAAAAGAAGGAAAAAAACACTTTTTTCATGCGGGATTACAATACTTGACCATCTTTATATGTGAAATTCTGTTTATTTTGGAGATCAAAACGCTTTAACTACTTTACAGAAAGTATAGAATTTTAACCTACCTATATACACAATTTAAAATACTATTTTTATAATATTGTTAAATGATGGAAAAACAGGATAGTGAAAAAAATTCTCTCGAATAAAGTAGATTTATTAGATATTCATTTTTTTCATCACTCCTAAATCATCTTTTCGAAGGATTTTCCTTTATTCTTCAGGGTCTACAAATCAAAGGGGTTATTGAGGGAAAAATACGTTGGTTTGTGAGTAATACCTAATATGAATATCCAATAAATAAATAAATAAAAGTAGTTTATTGGATATTCATTTTTTATCACTCAAAAACCAACATTTCGGAGGATTTTCTCATTTCTCATTCTTCAGGGCCTACAATTCAAAGGGGCCATTAAGGAAAAAATACGTTGGTTTGTGAGTGATGAAAAATATGAATATCCAATAAATAAATAAAAGTAGATTTATTGGATATTCATTTTTTCATCACTCAAAAAACCAACATTTCGGAGGATTTTCCCTCATTCTTCAGGGTCTACAATTCAAAGGGGTCATTGAGGAAAAAATGCGTTGGTTTGTGAGTGATGAAAAATATGAATATCCAATAAATCTACTTTATTCGTGAGAATTTTTTCAGTATCCTTGGGGTGCCTTTTAATCACTTAACATTTAAAATTTCTACTCCGAAGAGAAAATTTCTTCTAAATTATTTTTAAAACTAATTCTTTTGATAAATATTTATTTATTTTTAACAAGTGATGTGAATAATGTCGAGTACTTAAAATAAAACAGAAAGATGGGTTTTTTAATCACAACCTTGAGAAGTTTACTCTCAACGCTGTTAAAAAAAAGTTCTATTTTATACTTACAGTTTGTGATATGGGATCGTATCTTAACCCTGGAGTTAAGTCTTCCAGCTCGACTCGTTTACGCCCCTTGCCAGCCACAAGAGCAAGCACAATAGGCATGTGGGATTCCGAAAGTTGCTCTAATTGAATATGGTAGTTGAGGCCTCCGTGTCTTGTTACAAATAGCCATGCTAAGCCAGCAGTTGGAGATTCAAATTTAGAATCAGGCTCCAATCTTTGGATAGATCCTATGTTGCCTAAGTCTTTACTATCCAAATCATCTTCATCAGAATCCGCCATTGAAAGGGGAGTCTAAAAAATTATATGAATAGAAAATTTTTATTTATCTGTATTCAAGTACTTATTAAATAGTATTTAATTTTAATATATGATTTTAGATGAGGAAATAAGGTCGCAATTAAATAATTACGATCGTATTTATTTTACTTCGAGATTTCAACAATATATTGCCTTATTCATGGAAAATAAGAAATTTTGTTAAGGGCGAATGGTGTAGGTTCTTGGTGAAACTTATTTTAATAAAGTAAAGAAAATTTTTATTTTTAAATTTTTTAAATTTTCTTTACTTTATGAAATTAAGAAACTAAATTAAAATAATTAAATTAAATAGAACTGAAAAAATATTTATTTATTGTTTTATAAATAATTAATAAATTACAAATATTAAAAAAACAATAACGTTTATTTTAAATCCAAACGTTTCGTGAGAATTTTTCCCTTTATCAATGAAATTTTGAATTGAAAAAATATTTTTTTTTCCCATTAAGTACTGCATATTAGGATGCCCACCCCCCAAAAAAAAAAAAAAAAATATGTTTTTATTTTTGATCTCGCATGAAAATATGTTAACAATTTTAAAAATGCTCACCAAAAATCACCTCAATTAAAAAATTTTAATAGGTCACTCAAGATTTTAAAAAATTTCCAAAATGGAAGAAAATTGATTTTTTTTCTGGTCATTTACTGGTCAAATACTTTAGATGATTTAGAGTGACCTGTAATATTATAAATATTAAAAAAAAATCTTTTTTTTTGTTTTTGACATCTTAGAATAGAAATGAAGCACGAGACACGAAGAAAAAATATAAAAACAATTATTTCTACTGCACTTTAATAAAAAAAAAATAATATTTATTATTGAGAAAGATTCTAAATTTAAGATCAAAATTTCAAAGTTTTTAGTAGAAATAATTTTATATTGCTTATCAGAGGGGCGGGTGTTCATCTCCTCAGGAGTTGAACCTGAGAACCAACATGTTTTCCGGGCAGTTGATCAACTCCTGAGGCGATGAATCCCCTCTGATAAGCAATATAAAATTATTTCTACTAAAAACTTTGGAATTTTGATCTTAAATTTAGAATCTTTCGTAATAATATATATTGGTTTCAGCCATCTAGTTGATTTTTGAAAAAAGAATTACCATCTAGTTTTCAAAAAAAAGATACCTAATTCTTTCGATTTATTTAATATTTATATTTACAGGTCACTCGAAACATCTAAATTACACTATTTTGACCTCTTAAAATTTTTTAATCAAGCTGATTTTTAGTGAGCATTTTCAAAAACATGTTAAATTAACATATTTTCATGCGATATCAAAAATAAAAAATTTTTTGTCTCCTTACTGCATATGGTAAATCATTAGTCTATCTATGTTAAATATAATAAAGATAATTTTTTATTTTTTTATTATTGTTATGTAATGAAATAAGCACCCCTTGGCCCTTATATTCATAATCGGCATATAGCTTGCCAGGTTTGTTTTATTATTTCTTTTAGTAGATGCAGTTGGCAGTCTGTAATTGCTCCCCGCCCCGTTGCTATCATGAGTTGCGCGTGGAAGGCTATCTCGACTCGCGGAGGCGGTCAGCCAGAGGCACGCCAGAGGACACAATATCTATCGCTCAGCTGATGCACGCTGTCCACCATTATTGTTCACTTTCTTTGTTAATTAAACTTATATTAAATTCAGTCACTTTACACACACACAGTTCAACTTGTTTCAATCGCTGTTTTCATTGTCTTTATTTACTTACATACATAATTATTCTATTACTACACATTGTACCAAATGCTTATTCTTCTTTACATAAATTAAAATCTTTTCTCTCAAAACTTCTATCTTTTATTCCAGAGTGCTAAATATACCATTACACAATAAAATCCTGAACTGGGCCTCACCCAGATTTAACATAAGTAGGTTAAATCGCAACATGGAGGACCGCACCGATATGACGAATGAAACAAGTTCAACCTGTGTGTGTTTGTTGTAATTAATTATCATTTTATTTTTTTAGTCCAAAATCTTGTGATATAATTGGCGTGAAAGGCCTAATTAATTTGATTTATTTTTTAAATAGTGATACCATCTGTCCTGAAATAACAATGCCGTCAATCGCAGAACTGTTGGAAGAAGGAGAGCAACAACCATTGGCACACTCCTCGGCGTTGAACAACCTCGACAACCAACCAAATCAGGCCCAAATGGAGACGATATCATGTGAGTTGCAGGGCATTTCACAGCCCAATATTACACAGAATTTTTTGCAACCTAGTCTCCCACAAACACCAATTGATATGGCACAAATAACGGCATTGTTTAAGGGCTTAGAGGGTAACATGAATAGTTCAATAAACAGATTAGAGAGTAAAATAATAGATACAAATGGTTCAATAAACTGCTTGGAGGGTAACATGAATAGTTCAATAAACTGCTTGGAGGGTAACATGAATAGATCAATAAATGATTTAAAAAATGATATAAAAGATACAAAAAATGATTTAAAAAATGATATAATAGATACAAATGGTTCAATAAACTGCTTAAAAATCGAGTTAGAAAAGAAAATGGATAGCAATATGAATACTTCAACTATTAACATAGCGGGTTTAAAGACTGAAATGAAGGAAATGGGTAAAGACCTAAAAAGTCAAATAGATAGGCTGGAAGGTAAGGTAGACTGTTATGTTCGGGACATGGAACAAAGGAGAGGGGAGGTTGACGAGATAAAACTTGAGCAGGAAAACCTCGTAAAACTATCCTTTCAGTCCCATGCTGTAGCAATTGAGATAAAGGGTCAAAATTATAGTGTTCCCGAGGTCCCGGTCCATTTTCAAGAGTCTTTTGAGGTGGCCCTTTGTGAAACCAGGACAAAGAGTCTATCCCAACAACTGCTGCCTCTGGAGGATGTGCCTGAGCCCGCATCCTCTCTAGAGAGGCGACAGTTACATGAACTCTTAAATGAATTCCAGGATATATTTTCCCCCGAGCCTGGGTGTAAGAAGGGCTACCAACATGTGATTGGACTAACTGATGTAGTTCCTTTCAAGGCCAAAACCTACCCGATTCCCATAACCCTTCTAACTGATCGCGGAACTCAATTCACCTCTAAGAAATTTCATGATTTCATTGGTGAAATGGGCACTGAATTGCGAATTGTCGCCATCCGCGATCAACAGGCCAACCCGGCTGAGCGTACCATGAAAGAGTTAAACCGGCTTTTTCGTGCTGATGTGCACCATAACAATCCATCATGGTACGAAAATCTCTCTACCATTCAACGACTATTAAACTTTGCCCCTGGGTTTTACATGCCCCTCTCCGAAATCCGTTTAGTTTATCAAAAGTTCTTCCTACTGTATGATGGCCCGTTCCGAGTGGCTGAAATCCGCCCCGGGGGTACGTATGTATTGGAGACAACCCGTGGTAAAAAGCAGGGTGTCTACAATATCCGGTTATTAAAAAAATTCTACCCTCGCCCAGAGCAGTAACCTCAAAGAAGGTTACAAACCACACGCTAATTCAGTGTGGGGGCTTGCTCTAATGAATTCTATTTTTTTCTTCTTTTTCCCCCCTTCTTTTTTTAAATCCCAATATTTTTCATTATTTGTAAAATTTGTAAATAATTTTGTTTATTTTATATTTTTTTATTCTCTTATACTTTAGAGGTAATTCGATAGTCTGTCTGTCTCTTAATAAATTTTGTTAAAATTTAATCAAGTCCTTTTTTATTTAAAATTAGGAAATTCCAAAAAATTCATTCTATAAAGAAAAATCTTTAATATAATTAAGATTTAAAAAGTCAGTCTTTCTCTTTCTAAAGAAAAATAAAATTCGAATAAAAATCTCATTGTCTGTCAAATTGATGAATTGTGTTATAATTTCATCAAGTCCTTTTTTTATATGTAAAATTGAAATTCTAAAAAATTCATTCTATTAAAAAAAATCCTTAATATAATTAAGATTTAAAAAGTCCGTATTTTTCTTCCTAAAGGAAAATACATTTCAAGTAATTATCTCTTTATCCTTCAAAAATAATTTTTTTTAAGTTTTCTTAGTTGGAAAATTCAAAATAATATTATAATCTTTACTATAATATTTTGAAATTCTATAAAGTCTTGGATAATTCCAAAAATTTCAATATAATAATGAATTTAATCCTTATCAGTAACAGATAATTTTCATTAATTAGTCATAAAGAGATAAGCCTAATCCTTGAATAATTAAAGTTTCAAGTTAAAAGAACAATTGAATTGGTTCTAATGTAAATTTATAATTAGTTAATTTCATTTTACTTACAAATAATTATAATTGTATTTTTTTGACAATCTGTCAGTCTGTCCACAAAAATTGAATTATCTCATATTATTCTTTTAAATTATCAAATCTTTCTTTCGCGTGATAAAAAGGTCCATCCGTTAATATGAAATTCGTTTGTAGTTAATTCCATATTCCGCTCATTTTCTAACTCACGTTAAACCTGGGTAATTTTCCAATGGATAATAATTCTTAATCTATACTATGCTTGGTATGGGTGCTGTTTATTCAAACTAGTCACGGTCTACCGACGACAAAACTTAGCCAGTCCAGTGTGGGTATTCTGCAAGCAAATTCGCAGGCTGATTGGCCATCCGACGGGGTTGTAGCCTTGAGTCGCCTGAAGGCAAGCGGGCAAAGTCCCATGGAGTAAAATAAGCCTATAGATAATGTTCTGCACTTTATCAAAATGTTTTCATTTCTATATTTACTTTATTCATCAATTGCCGAAGTAAAATTTATTCAATTCTGAAAACAGATATCAAATGATATAAAAAAAATATTTGGTCAGTTGCTATGGGGACCACTAGTATATTTTATACTAGTAAAATTTTTTATTTACATCGAAGTTAACTATATCCAAAGGTACCATAAAATTGTTCCGTAGTAAGGCTGTGTGAACTACTGAACAGAAGTATTTACTTGTTGGTAAACAAACCAAAGGTGTGTTAATCAAATGATTAGGTTCATTCATTTTTTTATATGAAGAATGCCCATCTAATTTTTTTATTGGACAATGCTTTAATAAAGTCTGGATTGCATTATCTAAAAATAAAGGTCGAATCCCGTTAGGGACATTTTTTTATTTAATTGTTTACAATTGAAGTTTATAACGATAATGGTTAGATATCCACCTTTGGCCATTTATTCAATTAGTAATCAATATTATTTTCCATAGTTCAAACCTGGTTTTTTTATGGATGTTAAAATGTTTCAAAACATTTAGTTTTGATTAAAGAAATCTCCTTAACAAGAGTTTATTTGAGAATTCCTATTGCACTTTTTAGTAATTACGAATTATTTTATAATTAAATGATCCAATGCGTCCACCTTAAATACATTATTCTAATAATAACAAATGCAATCTACAACAGCCTAGTCTGGCTATTTTCGTGAATTTCCGAGTATATAGGAGCATTAATGATAGTAAATAACTTCCCGCTCATTATTCTATGTTTATATAGGCAGTTTTGGTATATTCCCAAACAAGTCCAATTTGTTTATTGAATGCATAACAAGTCAAGGTCAGCATAGTTGCCTTCCAAGCAGTTGGTACGGGTTCACATCCCGCCAAAATTAGATGCATTTGTCAACAAACATTCTTGCAATCCTTTTTCTATATTAGTCTATTTTATTGAAAGTCTCTTTCAAATATCTTTTTGTATAACTACATTTAGACATTCGTTCCAAGGGAACAAGTAAACTAAGGGTTAATAGTCATATCAAATAATTTAAATCCTGTGGCCTGTTAACTGTGAATAAAAGATCTGTGTTGGGAAGTGAAATGTTTTGCAGCCTCACGAAGGTTCTCTAAACTTTATAAGGCTCTATAATCTGAGAGCCATGGTTGTGTTGTTTATTATTTTTGATCAGTCAAAGAATTCAAGGACGGATGGTCGCTATTAATTACGCGTATTTTAATTCTTTAATTTAATGATTATTTTGATTAAATATTTTTACATTAATTTTTCACTAAATTTTTTTATAGTTTTTATTTTTTTATTAATCGCAAAGCGAAAGAGCAAAAGTGAAATAATGTGTTGAGGTTGCTGGTTATTGGCGGGTTGATGTTGTGGAAGCGGGCGGTCTAAATTCTGCCATGCTTTAATGGTTTAATATTGCAAATTGAGTATAATTATTTTTTTATAAAAATTTAATTTTTTTGTTTTCAGTCAAGGTCATTAATGGTCCAGTTTAAAGAATGTAGAGCACTGTTGAGTGTTCATCCTGCGTGATTTTTGGAGTGGAACTGGAATTTGAAGCCAGTTTAAAAGGACGTTCCGCTATGGTCGTGGGTCATTGGCGTGTGTGTGGGACCGGAGATTCGTTGTTGTCAATTCCCCCCCCTTTTTTTTGCTGTGTGGAAGATGGAGAAAAGAGGCCTAAGAGCCTAGTTATTCGCGGCTAAGTCCGCAGGGCATAGACCCTATTGAGTGTAGTGAAGAAGGCCTAAGAGCCTAGTTATTGGCGGCTAAGTCCGCAGGGCATAGACCCTATTGAGGAATGAGCTGACTGCAATCCCACCGGGACGAGTTCTGGAGAAATGGGAGGCGGGCCATTCACTCTGAGCAGTGGAGGAGGCTTTAAAGCCTCGTAAATTATATTAAATTTTGTGCCCAATTGGAGGCGTTGTGGTTGGCCACCCCGACAGCTGTATCCAGCTGTCTAGCATCCACTCTGGTTCTGATTTGGCAGCGGCTCGTTTTGAGGACATGCTAGTGTCCGCCCTGTAGGCTTCAGAGACCACAGGGTAGGGCTGTGCGCTCTTAACAGCCATCCCGAATTCCCTTTTTTGTTTGACAATGAATCTTTGCTCCCACGTCTTGGCCGTGGCGTGCGCTCGTTGTGGTGCGTCTGGCCCATACTGGTGGATCTGGAAAGTTCCGTTCCGATTTGAAACCAGTCATGTCCATTCAACACCTATACATTCATTGTTTTTTTATTTTTATTTTAACGTAGCTTCAGTACAGTAGATTTTCTTATGTGTCAATATTATTCCATGAAAGGAGGCATTTGAATGCTATCTGAAGGCTGACTGAAGCCATTAAAATTGTCGCTACTTAATTCTGTGAGTGGCTCCAGTTTTAATGTTTCCGGCCGGGGGGATGTAATGAAATAAGCACCCCTTGGCCCTTATATTCATAATCGGCATATAGCTTGCCAGGTTTGTTTTATTATTTCTTTTAGTAGATGCAGTTGGCAGTCTGTAATTGCTCCCCGCCCCGTTGCTATCATGAGTTGCGCGTGGAAGGCTATCTCGACTCGCGGAGGCAGTCAGCCAGAGGCACGCCAGCGGACACAATATCTATCGCTCAGCTGATGCACGCTGTCCACCATTATTGTTCACTTTCTTTGTTAATTAAACTTATATTAAATTCAGTCACTTTACACACACACAGTTCAACTTGTTTCAATCGCTGTTTTCATTGTCTTTATTTACTTACATACATAATTATTCTATTACTACACATTGTACCAAATGCTTATTCTTCTTTACATAAATTAAAATCTTTTCTCTCAAAACTTCTATCTTTTATTCCAGAGTGCTAAATATACCATTACACAATAAAATCCTGAACTGGGCCTCACCCAGATTTAACATAAGTAGGTTAAATCGCAACAGTTAAAACATGTTTCGGGCCTAGTCGAACCCATCTTCAGTTAACACAAAACACTTTTTACTTTACATAATTCTTTCATATATTACAACTTTCACAAACATATCTGAACAAAAGCAAAAAACGAAAAGAAATACAAAAAATCTTTTCGTTTTTTGCTTTTGTTCGATCTGTCACTGTCTCATCTTCGGCTAAGTTGTTTTTGATGGGTTTTTTGTTAATTGAAATAATTATTCACAGGTGGTTCTTTGAAAAAAAAAATTATAATTACATTTTTATTCAATTTTTTTTAATAATTAATTAGTTTTTCAATTTTAAATTCCACTAATAGATCATTATAAATATTTTTATATATTAGAATTTGCCAATTTAATTAATTAAAGATATTTCTCTATAAAATAATTTATTAAAATATCAATTTCATTCTCTTAAAAAATCCAACAATTCGAAGGATAGTACCTCCTCCTTCAGGATTTTAAAAGCAAAAAACGAAAAGAAATACAAAAAACAATCTTTTCGTTTTTTGCTTTTGTTCAGATATGTTTGTGAAAGTTGTAATATATGAAAGAATTAACATATGTAAAGTAAAAAGTGTTTTGTGTTTAATGAAGATGGGTTCGACTAAGCCCGAAACATGATTTTAACAATAATAAATTTTTCAAAAATTAGGAAGTTTTTTCTTTCTCTTTTAATAATACAAGATTGATAAGAAGAAGAGGGAAGTTAAATATAATAATTATTTTATTTATTTTATATATTCATGCAAATTCAATATACCTGGAATATCTCGCAAGCCACCCTGGCTTGTACTGGACCAACTAATTTATACGCAGGGTTTTTCTCGTTCTCAATTATCAGCGTGAGTTTGCTCCTAGCAAGAAGCCTCAATTCACCAGCCGTCATCGTAGAACGAATTTCAATCATATTCAAATCATTCGAAGGTTTCTCCACTTGAACAACCTTAAATAGAATAAAAAAATTATTCATTATTAACATTAAATTACAGAAGAATGATGAATATCAAATGGATGGATAAAATTACAAATGAAGAAGTTCTTGGAAGAATCGGAGAAAGAAGAACCTTGTGGAAGAGTCTGAAGAAGAGAAGAGGTCAGATGATGGGGCACACACTGAGACATGGGGGACTGCTTAGGGATATCTTGGAGGAGGAGGTGGGAAAGAAAAGGGAAGGGGAAGACCCAGATTAGAATATTTCAACCAAATAATTGGGGATATGGGATGCCAGACATTTAGAGAGGTTAAACAGCTGGCGGGGGACAGAGTCGAGTGGAGACGGATTGTTGCATCAAACCAGTCTTAGGACTGTATACTCAATGATGATGAACATTAAATTACAATTTTCTTAAAAGATTCATTAGTACACTTACTTCTTCCAAAATTGAATTTCCTTTTTCAGTTTCCAGGCGAACAACAATTGGAACATTTTCAGGAGCATCTTCTCCAGAGAATACTCCATTGAAAACCAGTTGCATGTGGATAATTGGAGTAGCATGAGTATTAGCAGAGACAATAGCAGTTCCTCCAAAACCTAATCCTTCGTTTTTAGAGCCCGAAGGGGGAGTAAGTATTGCGGAGAATAATTCAGTGTTTAATCCACGATAACTAAAAAAAGTTTAATATTATTATTTTAAACGAGCAATTCTTATATATATATATATATATATGTCATTAAAGGTTTTTCGGGTTTCTCCTCGTGGGTTTGAGAGTTTTACTCCCATCAAGAACAACTTAGCCGAAGATGAGACCTTGACAGATCGAATTGTCAACACAAAAACCCCCCCAATTCGATCTGTCAAAGTCTCATCTTCGGCTAAGTTGTTTTTGATGGGTTTTTTGTTAATTGAAATGATTATTCACAGGTGGTTGTCTCGATAAAAATGTATAATTACATTTTTATTCAATTTCTTTTTAATAATTAATTAATTTTTAATTTTATATCCCGCTAATAATTCATTACAAATATTTTTATATATTAAAATTAGAAAATTTAATTAATTAGATAGCTGGTTCAAAAAATTGTCATTTAAATAAGAAAACATTTAATTAGAGGTATTGAAGATTGGAGAGGTAGAATTTAATGCTGAATTGATGGGGGGCCCCAAACATAAAGAAAACTACTAATTCCGATTACATTGAATTGAATCGGTATTGAATTTTTGACGTTTCGATTATTATTGGTAACAATTGCTGAAGACATGGAAGGATTTAATACCAGGTCTCACTTTTGGGAAAATAAATTTTGATAAGTTTTTTAATGAAACTAATTATTAACAGGTGGTTGAATCAAAATAAAACAAATGATTGATTAAATCCAAAACAAACACACGCATTACCGAGCATCGCTCGGTGTTCCAGATACTTTATATAAAAATGATATTAAATGTAGAATTAAAAATAAGAAGTAAAAAATAACTAGAGATAGGTCCAGTTGCGGTTAATTCCTGGCCACTCTCCGACCAGATGATCCCCGCGAAGAGACGTTTCTCGCGAAGAAGGCGACGATAATCACGTGCCAAACGTCGCCAGACACCACATACTTTGCCAGTATTGTTCTGGTATGGGACTGGAGTGTCATCAGTCACAGGAGCAATTTGCTGTTCCATCAAGATTGTTCCAGTCTCATCAATCAGTTGAACCATTTTTGGACTGCAGAGAAACCAATGAAAAAAAAATAACATCACAGATTTTATTTGTTGAAAAGGTGGACGATAAACTCAAGCAGCTTATTTTAATGGCGTATGAACGAAGTTACAAAACAACATCTTCTTACCTAATTTTGTTATTATTGTATTGGCCTAGTATCTTTATTGAGAATGGCATAATATACTTTTAGTAGGAGTTTCTAGCTATGATAGTGAGGCCCTTTAGGCCTACCTAATAGGGCGCGGATGCACACACGACTGGGATTGGAAAGACTTGAATAATTCTGGCTATCTTAGAGTATGATTCTGTGGGACATTTTAATTTTTAAGTTGTTTTAAGGAATTCCGCTACCTAGGAAGTAAAATAACATGGGATGGGAGGAGCAAAAACGAAATTAAATCGAGAATTGCCCAAGCAAAAATGGGGTTTAATTCAAAACAAAAACTACTATGCTCCTCCTCAATCAGCTTAGCAAACAGGAAGTTGCTATTGAAGACATATGTATGGAGCATAGCCATGTACGGGTGTGAAACCTGGACAATTGGAAAAGCGGAGAGAAAGAGATTAGAGGCTTTCGAAATGTGGTGCTACAGAAGAATGATGAATATCAAATGGATGGATAAAATTACAAATGAAGAAAGAAGTTCTTGGAAGAATTGGAGAAAGAAGATCCTTGTGGAAGAGTCTGAAGAAGAGAAGAGGTCAGATGATGGGGCACACACTGAGACATGGGGGACTGCTTAGGGATATCTTGGAGGGGGAGGTGGGAAAGAAAAGGGGAAGAGGAAGACCCAGATTAGAATATTTCAACCAAATAATTGGGGATATGGGATGCCAGACATTTAGAGAGGTCAAACAGCTGGCGGGGGACAGAGTCGAGTGGAGACGGATTGTTGCATCAAACCAGTCTTAGGACTGTATACTCAATGATGATGATTTACTGGTAGGAAAATAACTTAAAATGGCCATCTCACATGCTCATTTTAATTAAATTAAAAAATGTTTTAGTGTAATTCTAGTTAAGGAGATATTTACAATGGCACCTTACATCCCAGGGAAAATAAATATTTTTTTTTGTTATATCATTCGTATCCAAAGTAAATTTATAACAGGAATAGTAGGGAATTGGATAAATCAAAAACACAGTTTTTTATTAAATGGGCCAGACATTTCGTCAATTTATTTTGACTTCCTCAATGGCTCATTTTATCATTCTTTGTGAAAAACAATTTTACTATAAGACAAAACTTCATTAATTAATCGTTCTTTAACAAATTCTTGCCTCACAATAATCAATAATTTTCTTTAACAATTAAACAAATACAAATTTTAATTCTTAATGAAAAGTCGTTTTCATGTTTTTGATTTATCCAATTTCAAAATAAATTGACGAAACTTCTGGCCTTTAAAAATATTTTTTTTGATTTTAAAAAAATTATATCCTTCTGAAATTAGTCATTCGATTACAATTTTAATACGTTTTAGAGCGTAAAAATAATTCTAAAAAGGATTTAATAATTCCATCCATAAATTCATAATTGTTTCAAAACATATTTTAAAAGAATTGTTTTATGTTTTGTCTTATAGTAAAATTGTTTTTGACAAAGAGTGATAAAATCAGCCACTGAAACGTCTGGCCAGCTTGATAAAAAATTTATGTTTTTGATTTATCCAAAATCCCTTCTATTTCTGTTATAAATATTTTTTTTTATTTTAAAAAAATTATATTCTTTTGAAATTATTCATTCGATTACAATTTTAATACGTTAAAAAAATACTTCTAAATAGAATTCAGTAATTCCATCCACAAATTCAGAATTATTTCAAAAACTATTTTAAAAGAATCGATTTTTAAAAGATGAACTGGAAATTACCAACACACTGCATTAAGATAAATAAATAATCAATAATTCATTTGGTAATCATTAAATCAATCCGTTTAAAGATTTCCTTTTTAGTAAATTTAATTAATAAATAATTTCAACAAGAAAAAGGAAAAATAAAAATAACAAGAATTACTTAATACAATCAATGACCATATTCTTGAATTGGCTAGGACGAAAAGAAGAATAAGGATTGGAATTTCAAATTTTACCATCTACCGTTAAGGTTACTCTCTCGAGTTGGAATTGGAAACAATCAAAGAAAGAAGATGCATATTTTGTAATAAAATATTGCACCATACAATCCTGTTCTTTTGATGTTTTATTTATTTATTTATTTATTTAGAAATTTATTATTTGTGGCTTTAAATGGCAATCGATGTATGTGCAATGGAAATTCACGTCCTAACTAACGAGGCGCACGTGTGAGGGATTCACTACCATAATTGTAAGTACAAAGATTGCGATTCTTTCTTTTTCTAATTCAAATAATTTGATCCTTGATCAACAGAAGGGACTCACCGTGGCCCTGTTGTATAGAACGAATAGTAGAGGTTCTTCCGGTGAAACATAAACCTTCCGGTAGCCACTTCATATTGGGATGTTTTAAGGTAGCTCATGTTATCCTTCTGGATTCCCAAAGATGAACGACCAGTCAACAGAGCGGCGAAATCTGAAATGAAAAAAAAATATTTGAGATATAGTCACTAATATCCTCCCTTAAAGATTCCTTTAAAATAAAAAAATATGTGTGAGCCTCATCGACACAAGCTCACGGGAAAAGTGAAACTTCTTTAGCAGTAGAAGTTATTGAAATCATTTTAATAAATTTTATTTGTCATAAAATATTAGTGGGTTTTAAAATAATAAATTTCCTAATTTTAATAAATTTTATTTGTCATAAAATATAATAATAAATTTCCTAATTTTAATCAATTTTATTTGTCATAAAATATTAGTGGGTTTTAAAATAATAAATTTCCTAATTTTAATAAATTTTATTTGTCATAAAATATTAGTGGGTTTTAAAATAATAAATTTCCTAATTTTAATGAATTTTATTTGTCATAAAATATTAGTGAGTTTTAAAATAATAAATTTCCTAATTTTAATAAATTTTATTTGTCATTAATAGGGTTCGGATCGATATGCACTAAAATACAGCAAAATATGGATTTAAAAATGACGAAATATGCTCTAAAAATATGAATTTTAATAGGAAATATGCACTTAAAATATGAATTATAAACTCATAATATCTAGTGCTTGATAGCTTTAAATAGTTCAGTTCCAAGAAAAACAGTTTAAAATTAATATTTTTTTTATATTTTTTTTAGCATAATAGAACAACTGCGTGATCTATTTCTTTTTAAAAATTTATGAAAATTTTAAGAAACAACTGTAAATTATTTAATATAAAATTAATGTTTTCAAAGTTTTTTTTAATGAAAATGATGAGAGGAGTTACACCAAAAAGGTGCAACCCCCAAAGGCCTGGGTTGGCCCCTCCATCGTGAAAAGAAGAAGAAAGAATTTCATGGGCAGGGCTGGGTTCGAAGGTATCTGTGGATACGGGTCTTAAATAACTGAAGGTTATAACTCGCGGGAAAGATGGTGGCAGGGAGCGAGTTCCAGTCTCTGGAAGTCATAGGGATAAAAGAGTTGGCGAAAGCGCATTTTCGACTTTTATCCAATTTGACAGCGAAGGGGTGCTGAGCGTTCGAAAACCCCGTGTTTCTCGTAAAGAGGGCATTAGGGGGAATAATTGATTTCAGCTCGACTGAACAGACACCGTGATAGTATCTGTAGTACAGGGTAAGGGCAGAAACGGTTCTTCGGTGAGCCAGGGAGTCGAGTGAGTTGGTTAGAGCCGGGTCTCCTATTAGTTTAAATGCTCGCTTCTGAATCGCATCCAGTGTAGCAAGAGAATGCTTGGAGGCATCCCTCCACAGGTGAGAGCCATATTCGAGAAAGGGACGAATTTGAGCCTTATACAGTATAAGAAGTTGACTGGGAGTATAACAGCGTCTAGACCTAAATAGGAGACCAAGCTTGCGCGCTGCAGCTTTAGCAGGGGTTGAGATATGGTCATTCCATGAAAGGTCAGTCCCTAGAGTTACGCCTAGCATTGAAATTTTATCCCTAAATTCTAGTGAATTTGAGTCGAATGATATGTTTGGGAGGTTTCAGTTTATTTTTAAAATAAATTTAATAATATATTTTTTTATTTATTTATTTTTTAGAATAATTTTAATAAAAAAATGTTATTTTAATTTAAATATATTTTAATTATTTCTTTAAATTTTCTCGAATTTGTTTGACAGTGAGAGGGGGTGGGGGCGGGGGGTCAAAAAAAGGTTTGAAACCTGTGGCTTACCCTCTCTGTATATAAAATTTTTTAAATTATTTTTCTGATTTGTCAACAAACGAGGGACAAAACTCACGAAAATATGCCCCTAAACGTCAAAATATGCATTTATATGCAAAATAAGATTTCTCTGGATGGGTCCTGATACCCTAAAACGCCCAGATTACAAAAGATAAGAAAAATAGCAATCAAGGAAAAAAACATGCATTATACGCAAAATCGGAACCCTAGTCATTAAATATTAGTGGGTTTTAAAAGAATTATTTCCCCTCTATTGAGTCATTTCTTTTTTGTATGCAATGCAATATGTTTAACACGAATTTCTTTTAACACGAACAAATATTTCGGTCCCCTCAGTTTCGTGTTAAGAGATTTTCACTATATTTGAAAGCTCTTTGTTAAATAAATTTATTTTGTGTTGTTGTTCTATTTTTGCAAGTAGAACTGCCTGGATTTACTTTTCTTAATTGGCACCGCTGGTGAGCGGGTTGCGTTATTGCTAGGCTCGCTTGCATTTAGATTAGATTTAATATTCCTCCCTATTCGGCCGTTTTTTCTTCAGTAAAATTGAAAGATTAAAAAACAATTAAACGCCATTATTATTAAATTAAATTTTTGAGATTCCTTCCCGACCCTCAAAAACCCAAAAAATATATATATACCGGGTGAGTTTTTTTTATCTTGAGACAGTCTTATAACTCAAAAACAGTGCATTATAATATGATGAAAAAAGTTTCAAATAAAAGTTTATTTATATCAAGGGGAAACTAAATTACGCTATTTTTTGTAGACATAGAACAAGCTTTCATGGGTATTTTAAGGTAAAGTTCTGTTTTTAAAATGGACACCTATTTGTTCTGTACATATCTTATTCTAGAAAAAAAAACTGAACAACTTTCATAAGAACTATTATTTTATATATCAAATAAAAAAAATTAAATCAATTAGATCTCAAAAAATCCTAATAATTTATTTTTAACAATCATTCAACTTAATTATCAAATATTTAATTATCAAATAACTAATTTAATAATAATTAATAATTTTTCCCTCAGGCGCTTCATTTTATCGTCTTGTAAATTTATTAAAAAAAAACAAAAAAAAACAGGAAATGTAAAGGCTTCGAAGAAACTTAAAAGGCCAAAATAACGAAACTGGAACTGGAATTCATCCAGAAGATTTGCAATACACTCATACACTCTGGAATGTCTCAGAACAGTGTCGCAAAATTATTACATTATTAAATAATTATTAAATTATTTATTTGATAATTAAATATTTGATCATTAAGTGAATGATTGTTAAAAATAATTATTAAGATTTTTTGGAGATCTAATTGATTTAATATTTTTTTTTATTTGATGTCGTATAAAATAAAAATTTTTAAGAAAAAAATAAAAACCGACTTCAAAAAATTATATGCAACAAATATAAAAATACACTAAAAGGTATAAAATAATTATTATCTTATTTAGTTACAACTAAACGACGAAATATTAACACGAAATTACTTTTTAAAGTCGGTGCCAAACAAACTATACCTATAAGCGAGCGTACCCGCCAAACGTACTAAGTAAGATCCGTCGAGTGCGATTCATAAAAGGTATATGTTTGGCACCAACTTCAAAAAGTAATTTCGTGTTAATATTTCGTCGTTTAGTTGTAACTAAATAAGATAATAATTTAAATTGAATTGGCTAAGGGGCCAGTAAGGGGAAAATAAAAAGTTGAAATAAAAGTCAACTTCTATTTGTTACTTTATTTTGGGCAGACGCAATCGATATTTTAACACGTTTAACACGACAAATCATATCAATAAAAACTCTTCGAAAACTAACAGACATGACTATATTGGGAATGCCATAAAAACAACCAAAAAATTTATTAAAAACAACAAAGACAAAATAGTGATTCTTGAGTCAGATAAGTCCAACTGTACGGTGGTCATGAATAAAGATGAATACAATGAAAAAATGCAAAATATTTTGCAAGATCAATTAACTTATGAAATGGTAAATAAAAACCCTTTAAAAAAAGTAGAAAAAACTTTAAATGATACACTTAAAAAAATAAAAACAAAAAATAATATAACGAATAATGAGTATAACTTTCTGAAATCAAATAATTCCAAAATTCCTAAAATGTATGGGCTTATAAAATTACATAAAGTAGAAAAAAATTTAAGACCAATAGTATCAAATATGGACAGCCCGGTCAACAATCTTGGGAAGTACTTAAATGATATTTTAAAAAATCTAATTAATTATAAAAATAGAATAAAGAATTCTTATCAATTCGTTGAACTTATTAAGACCATTAAGGTTAATAACGATGAAAATATGTACTCATTAGATGTTAACAACCTCTTCCCCTCGATACCTCTAGATCTTGTTATAAATATAATATTAAATAAATGGCAAGTGATTGAAGCTTTTACTAATTTGGAATATGATGAATTCTCTACGTGTCTTAATATTTGTCTATATAACAATTATTTTACCTATAACAACATTATATATAAACAAAAACAAGGTCTCCCTATGGGATTAAACTTGAGCCCTACTATAGCTGATATATTGATGGATGATATTTATGAAAAAATCTTAAGCAAACATAATGCTAAGATGTATCTACAATACGTAGATGACTCTTTTCTCATATGCAATAAAGATATAGCTGACAACATATTAAGCTCAATCAATATGTACCATAACAATATCAAGTTTAGTATAGAGAATGAAAATAATAATACAATAAATTTCTTAGACCTCAAAATCACAAGAGACAACAATGGTACTCTGAAAACAGATATATATAATAAGCCAACAAAATCAGCGAGGATGATTAATTTTAGGTCTAAACATCCATTGCAGCAAAAATTGTGTATCATAAAAAATGAGATACACAGAATAATAGAATTGTCCGATAAACAATTTCATCAAAAAAATTTAGATAGCCTGATAGAAAGATCTAATAAGAATGGATATCCAAAAAAATTAATCACAACCATTATCAGAAAATATAAGAACAAGAACAATAATTATAACAAACAAAACCCAGATCTTGTGCCACAAACAAAGAGAGGGTCAATTATATATATAGAAGGATTAGCTCAAAAGATTCAAGCAATGTTTAAAAAATATAATATTGACATTGCAATGAGACCAAAAAAACCATTGTTGAGCATATACAATAACAAGGATAGAGAACGTGAAGAGGATAGATCCAATATCATTTATAGGATTCAATGCTCATCTTGCAGGGACTTGGAAGATAAAACAAGAGTGTACTATGGAGAAAGTTGCCGCCCTTTATGTGTTCGTTTAAAAGAACACACTTCATCGGTTGTTAAGGGAAATTTGGTCAGTGCATTGGCCGTACATGCAGTTGACAATGGGCATTTGATGAATTTCGAAGATGCAAAAATAGTGGACAGTGAGAGAGTCACATGGAAAAGAAAATACAAGGAGGGTATTTATATACAAATGGACATCAACAACGCCATAAATTACAAGCTTGATGTATTAAAAATATCCACTCTCTACACTTGTCTACTTGATAAAATCAACCAGCTTTAGTCTAGAAATATGTAAATATTGACAAACTTTTAATTATTTATATAAATTTTATATCAAATGACCTTGCTTTTAATTGTATGCGTGGATTTTATTTATTTATTTATTTTATTTATTTATTGTTTGTTTTATTGACTAACTTTAATTGTGTATATAGGTTTTATATCGTTTGGCTGGCTTTTGGTTATGTATATGAATTTTATACCAAATGACTGACTTTTAATTGTAAATATGGATTTTTTATATCAATTGCATAACTTTAATTATTTAAATTTTGTATTAATTATCGATCTTTTGTGTGATATGTGTATTTATAAATAGCCTGGAGTGCGTTGATCTTGAGTGGAGTGGGAACTTTGCTTCTGGGTATGTATAATGAAGGCAGGTCGAAAGACAGTATTTGAGATTGTTCTGTTGGAATAACTTGTTTTACCAGTGTAATGATTCTTAATGTAAAACGTCTGCTGGAAATAGATTTTACGTGTTTTTGTGACTTGGGTGAGTAGTATATAATCCTCATTTCCACCCTTTAAAAAATTTATTATAAATGTTAAAACAAAAAATTAAAACATGCAATGATCTTTTCCAGTTGGCGTGCACTGATGAAGAGCAGCGGTATAGCGCTCGAAACGTGTTAAAATATCGATTGCGTCTGCCCAAAATAAAGTAACAAATAGAAGTTGACTTTTATTTCAACTTTTTATTTTCCCCTTACTGGCCCCTTAGCCAATTCAATTTAAATAAAATAGGGCCACCAAACACGGTTCTTTTTAAAAAAGATAATAATTATTTTATACCTTTTAGTGTATTTTTATATTTGTTGCATTAATTTTTTGAAGTCGGTTTTTATTTTTTTCTTAAAAATTTTTATTTTTCTCTTTTTAGTGATGTTATTAATAGTGATTATATCATCAGAACTTGACCAAATTAATATGACACCATCCCTAAGACACCCCTTTCGGATAAAAAAAGAACCATCGAAATCGGTTCATAAACAAAGAGGTTAGATCTAAACAAACCTAAACAAACCTAATAAAAAAGGTCTAATACCTATGAAAAAAAATCGAAAAAAAAATGGGACCAATCGGAAGCTAGACTGGACCCAATGCAAAAAAATTTTCAAAATCGGTTGAAAATTGGCGGAGATATGAGGTAACATAGGCACAAAAAAAAAAAAAAAAAAAAAATTCAATCGAATAGAGAACCTCCTCCTTTTTTGAAGTCGGTTAAAAATAGTTCTTATGAAAGTTGCTCAGTTTTTTTTATAGATTAAGAATATGTACAGAAACATATAGGTTTCTATTTAAAAAACAGAACTTGACCTTGAAATACCCTTGGAAGCTTGTTCTAGTTCGACAAACAATAGCGTAGTTTAGTTTCCCCCTTGATATAAATAAACTTTTATTTGAAACTTTTTTTTCATATAATGCACTGTTTTTGAGTTATAAGACTGCCTCAAAATAAAAAACTCACCCGGTATATAAAAAATTGATTCTAGCTGAGAAACTTAATTAGACAAATAAATTATATGGTATAAAATTTTTATCAAAATCGAATACAGTTCAATATTATCAGACTCAAATTTAGTGGATTATTTATCGCCCGGGACGCGTGCAAAAGACAATAAGTCCAATTTAAAAATATCTATCTACTCTTATTAAAGGAGCAAAAATGAAGGCTTGAAATGCAAAAACTGGGTGAGGGGGCGAGGGTGGAGGTGACGGTGCGGTTGCAGTGGTGGAGGGTTTGGGGTGGGCTGGGGGTGTAGGTGGGGGCGGATGTGGGTGGAGGAGTGCAGGGGTGGGGGTGAGGTGGTGGGGCTCCTTGGGTCGAGGGGGGTTCGGGGAATAATATATAGTATTTAACTGAAGCAAAAAGTTACCGATCATCGCTCGGTGGCCAGGTACTACTCCTATAAATGCACAGAACAATTACTGTAGTGACATGATAGGAATTTTTTTATTGGAAGAATATATAAAATCCAGTTCGTTATAATATTAAAGGGTTCTCGGGATCTTTTGACAAGGTTAATATATATATAAAAAGAATTTGTTTTTGTAATACATACGTTTGACGTTTCTCTCGTCTTCTTCATTAGGAGAGGCTGTGGACATGGCAATGGCGTCTGCAGGAGGATCTTTGCATCCTTGATTGACATTGCGACAACGGACACGTGCCGTGATACGGCGTATTTTATGCACCTGCAACAAACAAACAAACATCTGCCTTAAGTTGGTGTCCTTCCTTTACGGGACAGGGAATCCGTCATCAGGCTATATAAGCCATACGGACGGGTAACATAACAATCATCATGTCAGCCGGCAAAAACATATTCAATCGATTACTATTTTCAGGCAACATTCGCTATTTATTTGTTTTTTTGAAAATAAATTATTTATTTAATTTATTTGTTAAACAATAGAAAAAAATAAATAAAATTGATTTGATTGTTGGTTGATTCCTTAAATGGCACCAGAGGATTGATTTTATTGATGTTTTCTTTTGATAGAATTTATACCTCTACTATACAAATCTGTGATTTCTACTTTTTCCTTCCGAATGATTCTTTCTGCTATAGGGATAATTTGGGGGAATTGTGGTAAATACATACATAAATACATAAATAAATACAATAAAGGTATATATTGTTTTTTTTTATTTTATTTATTTACCCTGGAAATATATATATTTTTAAATAAATAAATAATAAAAATAATAGTAAACAAAAAATGACACATAAACATTTAATAAATATCCCTTGGACCATGAAATATTATTGACGTCCTCTGTTACTCTCCACATAGAGTGAAGTGAGGCCAACATCGCCTACAGATGACGTCACCTTCTCGAATAAATATTTTGGTATATTAATTTAATATTAATTTGCGATTATTGGAATCCAAAAATAAATAATCTAAGCTACGATAAATTTATCTCAATGTATAATAATTCCTATAGTGGCCATGCTATTTCTGGGTGTTCCTACCTACAGATGACGCCACGTTCTCTAGGTGATGTTGGCCTCACCAAATCGACACCAGAGCGTGTCTATATATTTCATGGTCTAAGTAAATATCCATATTATGTTTACATTTTGGTCGCCAGTTGGCGCTAAAGTCGTGACGCACAGTCCCTTTTGTGGGTATTACTATCTGATATGAAGGAAAAACTCTTTTTATAAAAAAAAAAATAAAATGGAAATTTTAACTGCGAATAATTTTTGTTAAGTTTAAGAAGTACTTTAATCCATATATACTTATTTTTACCCCTTCCGCCAGAGTATTGATTTATTAATTCTCGGTTTCAATATCCTTTATAGGACTTTGTTTTATTTAGTTTTTTAGTCCTAAATAGAAGAAGCATTGAGTGGATTGGAGAGGTTTAGAGTAGAGGGGATCAAGTGGGGGACGTAGAGGCGCCATGGTCCAACTAATCGCCTGTTAATTGGTCACTTGAAAATTGATAAACTGCCGGTCATGCCATTCCATTCCTCGTCACTTCTGATAAACAAGTGAAGAATCTCAACATCGAAAGATCTATTTAAAACTACATATTATACGAAAATAACTTATTGTTATCCACATTGTTACGTTAAGACTCACTATCAGCAAGCAATAAATAACTTGTAGAGTTATTTCTTAGAGTGGTGAAGGTCTACTGTATTGTATTATTGTATATTTACTGGCATTTTATTGAATACAAAAAATTAGAAGAAAAATTGAAATTTTTCTATCAACAAAAGGTTTAATAATATACACTGCCGGCCAAAAAAACTTGGATTTTTTAAAATAACTAACTATTTTTAATGCAATGAAATTGAATAAACTTTTAATATGATATATTTTTAACCTTTCTTAATAAGTGTAACATAAATTTAAAACATTTTATTTAAAAATTACAATTTAAATGAAATAAAACCGGATAATTTGATATTGATCTATTTTTAATGAAATCCAATATCCTTATTATAATCTTTCAATTCCTGTTTTTCTTTTGAAATCCATTATTTTAGTGTCTTTTCGACTAAACACATCAAAATTATGCCGCTTAGAATTACAGATTCTGCGAAAGCCGTGCGTTAATCGAGGATGTAGAAATTCGAACCTTTGCTCAAAGCAGAAGTTTATTAATATATAATAGTAAAAAATTGTTCAGCTAAATCTATCAGAAAGCAACAACTGTTCATGAGATCACTTACAATGATTCAATTTTGTACTTTACCATGCAGGGTATGGTCAAGTATTGTAATCGAGCTTGAAAAAAGTGGTTATTTTTCTTCTTTTTTTTCGAAATATCTCAAAAACGGCTGAAACTATTTTGATTAGAAAAATTGAGCGAAACCATGGCATTTCGCTCTACAAAAAAGCTCTAATAAGTGAACATCGAAAAAATTATATTTTTCGAGATAATAATTGTTTTGTCAAAATGTCTGTTAGTCTGTCCGTCCGTCCGGTTGTCTGGTTGTCCGTTAGTCCGTGCGTTATCAAATTTTTGTGGACGAGCTAGCTCAAAAACTAGTATGAATATCGAAACCAAATTTCACACGTAGTTTTGGTCCATTGGGATTAAGAGCTGATTATATTTTGGTGCAAATCGACCCAAAATTAAAGGGGATGGAGGGGGGGGGTCAAAAAATGAAAATCTTGGCCATTTACCAAACTCAACCAAATTTTGTATACATAATCAGTGGGACCCCAGAAGTATAAAAATGCAAAAACTAACCCCCCTATATGATTATAAATAATTTTAAGGGCCAGGTTGTATGGTAAAGTCAAGTGGATGGCCACATCAGAACACGTCAGCTTATTTCCAATATACTGCATTTTTCAAGCCTACAATCACATTAGTTTGTGGAACTTGTGCTGGTTGGTTGTGCCTGAACAGAACTACATGTTTTTGTTCGTTTTGTGGGCTTTCAAAAGAGCGTTACCCTGGCCTGGGTAGACAGACCATCTGGAGATGATTCTAGCCTAGTAGAGCTAGAATCTGAAGATTTCACTGTGCCTGAAGAGCCAGTAGCTTATCAGCGACGTCTCTCGTCCGCCATACAATGCACAAGTTTTTCGATTTGAGAATAGAAAGGGTTTTAAAATTCAAATACACCAGAAGTCATTCATTCTCCAGTTCATACAAACATGGCAACAGAGCCTGGGACTCACAAACAAACAAACAGGAAAAGTGTTTGAAAATGATTTTCAAAACACGAATAAGCAAAAAAATGAAAATTTATTAGTGAATTCAATTCAATATCTTGCGAGCTGTATTTAAGATTATGTGAAATCTGGAATAATATCATTTTCAAGCATTATTTTTTTTTTTAGGGAATCGGATTAGCCGAGAGCTTAAAGACACTAGCCTTCTAAGCAGGAGTCCCGGGTTCGAGTCCGAGTCCCTGCATTGATATTTGACCGGCTATAATCTGATTCCTAGTCACCAATCCGTCTGGCAAGCGTGGTGACTTAATGCCAACCCCCTTCCATTTGATGGAAGAGGCCTATATTCAGCAGTGGATTGTCGCTATCGACAGGCTGATGATGATGATGATGATGATTTTTTTTTACCTATCACCACTGTTTCTGTTTGTCCAAAGATAACTCGAAAAGTAAAATTCTTAAAAAGTTCGTATCGGTATGGTGTTTCCAAAACGAAGAGATAATTAATTTTGGGACAGACTAGTTTCAAAACTTCTAACGATGAAGAATCTTTAGACAAAAATTATCACTGCTCGGCAAAAATTAAACAAAAATGTGTAATCGTAAACCTAACAATGGATTCCAGTAGAGTCTTATAAGCTGATTATCATGCAAATTTCCGATTTTTTACAACACGTCAAAGTTTCGAGATATTATCATTTTGGCCTATTTTCGAGTCTCATTAAATATTAGACAGAAATATTTGAAATCAAAATATTTTGTTGACGTAATAGAATAATGCTTCTTGTTAGCTAAATTAGAACTCAAGTTGTAATTAAAAAACTAAAACTACGCGATTATAAAGGATAAAAAACATGGATAAAAACATATAGTCTTAGTTTTTTAGTTATAACTCGAGTTCTAATTTAGCTAAAAACAAGTGGTAATTTGAAAATCAAAGAGGAAGCTGTTTTCTATTACGTCAAAAAATATTTTGATTTCAAATATTGCTGTTTAATATCTAATGGAACTCGAAAATAAGGTCAAAATGGCCTTTTTTTGTCGTTTTGACCGATAATATCTCAAAACTCTGACCTGTTGTAAAAAATGGGGAAATTGCATGATAATCAGCGTATAAAACTCTACTGGAAACCATTGTTAAGTTTACGGTTAGAAATGTTAGTCACCTGTAATTATTAAAACTTTATAGGTAGTTAATTATCATAATTTTTCATCTAAGTTTTTTTTTAATAAAAAGCTGCACCTTTATGCCAAGTTTTAGCTTGGAAATTCGCAGACAGCCTACCTATAATCTTGAAAAGGTTTTCCTTTATCTTCCAATGTTTGTATTATAATATACATATTATGATAATATGCCACTCTTTCCTCTTTGATTAAGGCTAAAAATAACCAAATTGACTCGTCAGAGATGGCTTGTCGTTCTCCTTGTTTACAAATCTGTCCAGAGGGCTATTTATAGACAACTCGAAAAGCACTTTAATTGGCTTATGATTGAATCTGATATAACCTGTTAAAGCGAATGGATTTGCATAGAGAATTATAATGAATTGTATGTGTATATATATGGAGGACATTTTTGATTTCCCTACAAATTATACATGATACTTAAAATGTTCGATATGGAATTAAATAACGGATTTTATTACCCCTTACAATGATTTTTATTTTTTCATATTTAACTATTATTAATTATAAATAGAAAAAATGGGTATATTTTAATGTGGATTTGATTAGAGCTATTGTATGAAATAATGCATTATCGAGATTTTTACATCAACTGAGATTCTCTATGGCTAAAAAGTGATTAAACTGATGTGGCCATCCACATAACTTTACCAAACACCTGGGTCCTCTCATATATTTAATATTGAATTAAAATAATTTTATAATTATTTACGAAAGAACCCACCCCGCTCTTAATTTTGGACCCATTAGCAATTAATAATATCTCCTTTTAATTATGAGACTATTTTATAGTGAGCCATTTTCATATCATTCACATTCAGATCGTATAGGGTGCATTGGCGAAATTTATATTAAAACATCTTATAACATCTTAATCGTCATTCTCAATTTCTGAAGAGAATTTCAGAAGATAGCTAAAAACATCTTAAAACTTTTATAACATCTTAAAACGTTTTATAAATACTTTTATAACATCTTAAAACATTTTATAACATCTTAAAACATCTTATAACATCTTTTACATTTTATAAAAATTTCCTTAAAAGTACACTTCTTGCACTCACACCTAGATTTATTCCCGGAAAATCTTGGGACATTGAGTGATGAGCTCGGGGAACACTTTAATCACCATGGCCATCATCACTGGCCACAAAGTTTTGATTGTAATTTCAATTAAAAATAATATATTAATATACACGGAGGTTCTTTCGGAGACCCATTTAAATCCTGAAGAAGGGGTACGATCCTTCGAATTGTCGGATTTTTTAAGAGAATGAAATTGATATTCTAATATTATTTTATAGAAAAATACCTTTAATTAATCAAATTGCCTAATTTTAATATATAATTTAAATGATTAATTAGTGGGATTTAATATTATTATTAATATTATTTCAATTAACAAAAAACCCATCAAAAACAACTTAGCCGAAGATGAGACCGTGATAGATCGAATTGTCAAACCAAAACCCCCTAACCTGTGCTCGTTTAATATAATAAGATAAGATTTCAACTGTAAATGTTGTTTATCGTTAGCAAAAGGCCCGAACTTGCTGATTTTCGCCAATGTCGCAATTTTTATGGTTATCTATCTAGGTCTGGTCTTTATGATAATGGACTAATGCCTAAAATCTAGAGTAATTTAAAACTATTAAATTTCTTATATATATACAATGTGGAGCAAAAAAAGTGGAACACTTCGATTTAATCGGTGTCAAAAAAGGTCCTGTCGCTGGTCTCCTTGACATCAACCCTAATTCCTGGAGACGTCTTCTGATAGTCCAAACAATTAGGTTGACTTGTCGAGTTTGTAGAAGGCGCTGTTGAATTTGAGCTGGTGTACAATGCTGATCTCTCAATACCTCCAATAGTATGAATCGGTCATCTCTCTCATTTGAAGCTCTAATTCGACCAGATCCCAGTCTCCTGGCATCAGAGTTAGTTTCTCTATATCATTATCCAGTTCTGTGGATACTTCCATGCTTGAAATCGTTGAGTGACATACCGATACGATCTTGCATCATTTATGCATTAGAGCTACAGCTTGAGCTAGTTCCTCGGTCTTTAGAGGCATTATGCTTGGACAATATTTCAAATGAAATTAAATTAAAAGATGAGATATATCAATCGAACTGATAAGCATTAAAATATTCGAATGTTTCCTACATTTGATTCAATCAATCGCGAATCGAATGCAGATGATTTTTGTCAAATATTGAGTGAAAATAATATCTGAACTTATATATTTCTAACTTGAAATAATGATGTTAAATAAATTTATAATTTTTCTCATTAATATATCAAAGAATAATTGATATATTAACAAGAAACATTCGATTAATTAATGGCAAGCGTCTAACATACATGCTAATAGATCAGGCGCTCTGGACTGGGAGATTGAATATATAACATCTTAGATTTCAAATTCATTTGGTGATCCATCCGAATGTCATGCGGGCTATACGCAACATAACGTTGGATTGTAGCTAAATGGATCATATCTTTTTCTCTCTTGGTCCTGACTTAAAACTCCACAGACTCCAATAGCATCATCCGCAGTAGTCTCGCGATATATATCTTTTTCAAAAAAGCGCGGTCAAAACAATTCTCGTTAATATATCAATTATTATTTGATATATTAATGAGAAAAATTATAAATTTATTAAAATATTCAATTTAATTCGATATTAGACGATAATCATTTAATACAATTCAATAAAGGGATCAGATTTAAAACCTAAAAATTTATGCTTAGTTCAAATAAATTTAATTTTAAAGGGTTTAAATTAAAGTAATACATTGTTTTCACTCTAAAAATGTTTAAAAATATTTGTACAATCACAGAATGTATTAAAAGTTTAAATAAAATATGTTTTTTCTGAAAATTATTTAAAAAAAAAACTAAATTTTTCTAAGTGTTCCACTTTTTTGCACCACAGTGTATATATATCCTTTTGTAATATCTTGTCTAGAATAATAACCAAAGCGTATTTAAAAACAAACTCGAAATTAGGGCAGTCGATCATTGAAAATCGTTTAGAAATAAATAAATTCAATAACGTTTTTATTAATTTATTGTCATCATCAGATTGAATATGATGCACTTTAGAGAAATAGCTTCGCGTAAAACATTCCATATAATAATCTTTTACTTCCATTCCTTTCTCTTTGAATGAGAGAGAGAGAGAGGTTGATTTAATTGAACTGAGCAATAACAGAAGCAGATATAAAACTAATAAACTAGGAGAAAAAACAGAGAGCTCGTTATTTTAATGGAGTCGATTGATAAAGCAAGGCGCCGGTCATGTGGGTTAAAATGCCTCTCGGTGTTGTCGAAATCGCCATCAATAATCATTTATTTATGCAAAAGCCTATAAATTATGACAATTGCATCCATCTATTTTGTTTACATTTACATAAAAAAAATGCGTCCGTCAATTGAGGCCTCATAAACCAATTTGGGCGCAGAAAGAAGCAACGTGTGGGCGCCAGGCGCCTCTTCTATCAATTTCTGTGTCTGGTGACCTCCGTTGCGCAACAACAACAACACCACACCAGAACAACAACCTTTAGTCTCCTAAAAACGCATGAGAGCCTGTCGCTGAGAGGATCATGATCCAAAGCAGATTGCAATGTTGCAAACCACTTCTTCAGGGACAATCAAAACAACCAATCCAAACTCTACCACAACTTTCTTATTAATTTAATGGGTATAAATAGATCTAATTTTTCGAGGTTAGCCAGATGTAATAAAATATTCAATGAGGTGGTTTTTATATATCCATTTTTTTTATTCTTTCTTTTAGGTATATTTGAAAAGTTCAGGGCTTTATTCGGTTTGAAAAATACTTAATCGATTATGAATCCGACAGTAGATTGAAATGTTATAACTTTTCTAGAAGGAAATATAAACTATAAATAATAATTAATTATAATGATGCTGGACCGGTAAGTTTATTTTGATTCATCCGCTTGTTGCTCTTTCGAAAAAGGCTTGTACATTAAATATGGTATTAAAATATTAAAGGCACACTCTGTTGTTTTGTCACTGTTTCAATGTTTTTGTCACAGATCAATTGGATCTGAAATGTATTGCTTTTAATAATTAGTAGAGATTGTGGTGTTGGTGCAAGGTGAAACATCTTTAATAAAGATAAGAGTAAATAGATATTATATTTAATATTGATTTACTATGAGTTAAGGATACTAGGTCACTTATATTTATTTACTCTTATCTTTATTAAAGATGTTTCACCTTTCACCAACACCACAATCTCTACTAATTATTAATAATGCTTGTCCAGCTAAATTAATGGTGTTCTACAGAAGAATTCTAATAAAACTTGAACGATGCAACAGCCACCTGTGGTTTCTCACCACCTGTAAAAAACTTCAACTTACTCCTCAATTTATTTTTTAATGTGAAATAAGTGACCTAGTATCCTTAACTCATAGTAAATCAATATTAAATATAATATTTATTTACTCTCATCTTTATTGCTTTCAACTCAAAGCTGTCAAAAACATAGACTTACTTTTTGATTTTTAGGTTAAAGACGCCATGTTTTTTTTTTAAAATATGGATTTAAATTTTAAATGCACCCTATGACATGACTTTAATTTTCAAATCTTGACTAAATATTAACGCTTTGGTGTTAAAGTTTTTGCTTACAGAATAGCAATTTGAGGGAAGGAGGTTTGGATGTTGTAGACTGAAGATGGCTGATAGTAAGAGCCCAAACATGTTTCGTTGATTTTGATTATTATTTGAGTAATAAAGGGAAGTTTTTCTAATTAAGAAGAATTTTATTTTATTTTAGTCCGAGAGCTTTAGACCTGTCTCTTGGGTTTCAAATTCCTCCTTTTGAAGTTTATATATGTTAATATTTATTTATTTTTGACCCAGCTCTGAGGGCCGCAACATGACACCCAAAATGAATTAACGCTGATTTCGAATAAAGTTACGTTTTTGCTTAGAGAATAGACCTGTTCCAAAGTTGAGTTCCGAAACGTTATACGTACTTATCAAAATATCTCTACAAAAATTTAAGGGTCGAACTACCGTACAATCAAATTTACACTAAAAGCGTGAGCTCTTCTAACTTGAAATTGAATTAAAATAAGAGGCCACACAGGCTTTTATTTTTAGTCATAAATTATTATGAAATTTTTCGCTCTAATGAAGAAAAATGTATTTTCTAATTTTAGTGGATTTTGAAATAAAATTGTTTTGTAATATTTTTTCATATATTCATTTATGCGTGATAAAATAATTATTTTTTCTCTCTTTGTAACTTCTGAATTATTTCAAAGTAAATAAAATAATAATATTTTATATCTAAGTAAAATGTTACGTGAGGTGTTTTCTCCAAGTTGAGTGAGAAAATTGAAATGTGATTGCAACTACAGACAGACAGACAGACAGAGTATAGGCTCACCGCCGCCGCCTGCGGCGAGGAATAATCTCGTAATCATTAATAAATTAAAGAGCATTAATCAAACCTTACTCTCCTCTAGAATTCCATTATAAATCATTACACGAATGATTTAAGATCGTTGATTTGAATAAATTCCTATTTCGCATCAATTAATCATTTAATACTATTTTAAGCGAACCGTAAAAAATATATACTAGTATATATATATATTAATAAATAGTATTATTCTTTTATTTTTCTTCGCACCTCGATGGTTAGTGTAAAAAAAATGGTCGTCTCTCGCAAAAGACAAATATTCATTAAAGTTATAATCTTGTTTTCTTTAATAAGTCAAGGGAAAACACTACATAAAATTGTATGAAATAAACTTCTTTAAAAAATAATTAATTAAATAAATAAATAAATTGAATGGGAACCCAAAAAATTCACAATTTTTGAAAAATTTACAAATATACTTACTAGTAGGTACCTACTATAGAAAATTAAATTTAAAAATTTTATGAAAACAAGATAATTAGTAGAGATTGTGGTGTTGGTGCAAAGTGAAACATCTTTAATAAAGATAAGAGTAAATAAATATTATATTTAATATTGATTTACTATGAGTTAAGGATACTAGGTCACTTATTTTAATGTGAAATAAGTGACCTAGTATCCTTAACTCATAGTAAATCAATATTAAATATAGATAATATTTATTTACTCTTATCTTTGAAAACAAGATACCTATTCTTTACGAGGTCAACTTTCATAATTACTAGTAAAAATGTTTATTATTTATATAAAATACCCTAGAAAGATTTGTAACGACGCCAGGGTCACAAACACTTAAATTCGCCCCCCCCTTTCTAAGAGTGATGTCAAAAATCCCTGAAAAGCCAAAATTAAAAAATCTAAACTGACATTTTGTAAAATGAAGGGTATTTCGAAAATGTAGTTTTTTTTCTTTAAAATTTAGATAAATAAATTAATGTAATTCGAATAAAAATGATACAGAAAGTAGCAGACATTAGAAAATTTATTTATTGTAAATAAAAAAATTCAATATTTATAGAGAAAAAATTTGGAAAGTGCATGGAAAGTGTTTTCTTAAATTTTCAAGTGAATTTTTCTATATAAGTAATTATTTTTTTACAGAATTTAAATTTTTACTATAAACACTAAAATTCTTCGATGTTTGCTATTATCAATATCATGAATAAAAAAAACTAATTTTTATTTCTTGATTTTTTGAGTAAATTATTACAAATACTTAATACCTATATATCTATAGTATTTCTCTTTAATAATAATATAATAATAAGTATGACTGATCAAGTTAGAATTAAATATTTTCACATTTTCCATATTTAACCCAGAAAAAGATGAAATTTTTCCCTAAATATAATAGGAGAGGGAGTGGGGAGTAGAGGGGGGGGGGTCAAATATCCGAAGCCCGAGACGCTGCCCGCCAAGGCTGAACCTTGAGGCCAAAAGCTTGTTATATATATTTTTTTAAATGATAATGATGCAGGAAAATGCAAGACCTTAAAAAATGCATTCGAATCATAAAAGAAGCTGGAAACGAAGATCTTAAAAAATTAAAGGCTGTAGCTCGCGAAGCAAATGCATTTGTTCAATTATTTATTGGTGTCTGATTTAATCTCGATGGAGTTTTGATTTTTTTTATAATGATATTGATGCAAGAAGATGTTCTACTAAAAAGGCGCAACCGGGATGGACTCGTGCTTCGTGAAAAGAACATTGTCTTATCCACCTCTTTTTAGTAATATTACATCTCAGTAGATATTGTAAACTTACAACATATTTTTTAGTAATACTTATCTAATTAATGCAAGAAAAAAGTAAAGTTACAATTTATTTTTGTATTTTTGCAATGAGTTAATGTGATTTTACCATTATAATAATGTATATTTTTTTTACTGCACACAATCTTGTGAATTTCCTATCTATTTGTATTGTAAACATATAGTAAATTTACAATTTTTTTTTAACATTGGAAGAGAAGAAATTTCAGTAATTTGGTCGGAGTTAGATGTGCGAGACTTAAGGCTAAATATCGCCGGAAAGACTGATGCAAGAAGAAATTTCTAGTCTCTAGAAGTCATAGGGATAAACGAGTTTGCAAATACGTTTGCTCGGCTAGTATTTAATCTAAGTAATTGTGTATGAGTTTTGAATATTTAAAAATCGTGTCTTTCGTTCAAATGAGGCTTGAGAAGATTACTGTTTTTATATTCTAAGAACAAACGCTATGGTAGTGTCTATAATAAAGCGAAAGGGCGGGAAAGGCAAGCAATGGAAATAAAAAACAACCCCCTTTTTATCCACTAATGCATTTTTTCTGTCTCTATCTCACTCTCTTTCTTTTATCCCATAAGCCGATTCTTTTTTCAACTCCTTAAATGATGATTCACTGCAATTCCTCTTCTCCGACGTGATCTCTTTCATCTCACGATTTTCCCAAATTATTATCAACCAGTAAGTAATTGGCGCCAAGTCAATTTTTTTTATCCGTCGAGGTGGACTGTAGGAGGAACCAGGTAGGTACTTGCGAGCAGAGGCGTAGCCACGGGGGGGGGTCAGAACCCCCCCCCTCAAGGGCAGGGCTCCTTGAATGAGTAACGGCAACGACAAACCGTTTCTTATGACAAACTAACCGTAATTAAATATTTTTCATATGTTTAATCAAGAATTGTTCTTTTTAGTACAGATAAATTGTTCTTTAAAGGTCCCCTCGCCGGAAAGTTTTGGGGTAGTTTTGATTTCTTGATCTTATATGTTTTTTGGTGTGCTTAATCCGAATAATAAAATTTCGTGACGAAACATTGTCATCAACTTTTAGTAAATAACCTTCTTTTTCAAAATAAAAGTTCATAAAACTTCCTACAAATTTCATCATTTAGGTTCTTGTTTCGGCCAACCGTTTGGGATAGTTGAAAATTAGCGTATTTTTTCTGTTTCCGCAAATCCCAAAAACTCGCACTTTTTCGATTTTTTTCCCCATTTTGACCATGAAGGAGCATGTTATCGACAAAGACCACCCTATAGATTTTTAAACTAGATTAAATTTGCTAGAATTAAAACAAAGTTTCATCTTAATTGTATAATGGTAACCCGTGCCGCAATGAGGTTGAAATTTTGAAAAACTGCAATTTTTTGCAAAAAATCGCAGTTTTTCCTTCATGAAATGAAAACCACTCATCCTAGAAACTTGATTCCTCTCACTTTCTCTAGGAAATTTTGTTGAATTGAACGTTTACTTGGACCACTTTTTTTCCAGCATTTTTCATGACGAAATTTCCGTCACGAAAAAGATTTTCTGACTACGCCACTGCTTGTGAGCTCTCAAAGAGAGACCTGCATCTCTTAATCCATTTTAGATTTTGAATTTATGAACTCGTGACGTCGAAATGAATATATATTTAAAAAAAATCGAATTAATTCACTCATTAAATATTACTGATCTTACATCGCGATTAATCCATTAATGTTTATGACTATAATAAATCTTTCTATATAATTGAATTAGATCAGGGTAGATAATAATTTCCCTAGTAAATAAATAGCAATATATTTATTTTATGAAATATAACTAAATATTATATATTATTATTATTAGCCCTCTTGACAACAACATGTCACGATTAGTTAGTTACAGAATAAAATTGACAACAAAAATTAAATTAGGTGTCTTGTCGCTCGCTTCCTGTTTTGTACTTTAACATGCAAATAATGTTTTACTTTACAAAAACAACATCAATATTTAAAAAATTAACCATAATTGGCTCATCAATATCCACTTAATTAACTTATCAGTCCGTCTCTAAAAATTACTCCAATCTTATTAAAACACACCTGAAGATGGCCGTGAGTACACAACTAACTTACAGACCATGAAGAAGGAGGGAATAGCCTCCGAAACGTCGGTTTTTGAATAAAATAAAAAGATAGTATAAATTATCTTCTTCTTTTTTTGGACTGCCTCATAAATATCCACTTAATTAACCATAATTGTTTTTAAATAAATTTGATCAAACATCTTTAATGATGATATAATAAAAAAAACATTTTGAATTTACTAAGTGCAATTATTACAATCTATTACACTTATTTTATTAAAAAAAAGAACTCAACAGCATTTATATATCAACTTTCTTCAATTTTAAATCATAAAAAATCACCTACTTACAATTAAATGTTATTATTAATATATAGCGGTTTAAGGTGGCCGAAGATTTCAAATCACTCGATAATTTTCTTTTCTTTATTTTTTTGCTTATTCTTGCTTAGAAATGTCTAAAACGTGGATAATCTATATGAATAACTTGTACAATCCGTATAGAAATAAATAGATTTTCGAAATACGTTTTTTATATATTTTTAAAAATATATTAAAAAATATAAAATTTTTGTTTTAAATTTATAGAAAGTTTATGTTTTCTATATATTCTTAAAATAAAATTATTTTATGTCGCTCTAGTATAAATTTTATATAAAATTAAGACAAAAATTTTATATTTTTAATATATTTTCAAAAAATATATAAAAAATATATTTCGAAAATCTATTTATTTTCATACGTGAAACGGCGTCTTTAACCCAAAAGTAAGGTTGATTTTGATAGCTTTGAGATAAAAGCAACACATTTCAGATTCATTTGATCTGTGATTATATTAAGATTTCTATTTGTTTTTTAGTAGTCTTTGGACTTCTCAGTTTTTTGCCTTCAGAAACTTTTGCTGTTAAAATAAGATTTATTACAATTTTTAGGAAAAATATATTTGTTTATTTTAGGAGTAATATTTATACTTTCAGTTTTGAGACATCATAAAAAATTATACCCTTCTAAATAATAATAATTTCAGAATATAGAATTTTTTATTAAAAATAAGCGAGCTGTCAGATTCTAGATTGAAAATAACAAATCAAGTTAGTAATGCGCATGCGCGAGAGGGCTGTAAAAAAAAACTAAGAAAATTGAGAGTTAAGTATTTGAACTGTGGTTGAGTATTTGAACCGTGGTTAAGTATTTGAACCGTGGTTAACTAGGAAAACAGCTAATTAAATATGAAATCAACAAGGTAAATATGTAAACAGCGAGTTAATTAGGAAAACGAGGAGTTAACTAAGAAAAAAAGATTTTGTCGTTTTCAAGAGTAGGTGAAATGAAAGAAATCAGTAAGCAGCAGTAGAATCGAGTTTCATTTCCCGAATCATCGTTTCTTTTCATATGGTTTTTTTAAACAATTTTTCCTACTCGAGTTTTCGAATAGATCAATGAATCTATTTTTTTAATCTGTATAATTTGAGCTGGCAATGAAGTCAGTAATTACAGCGAGCCAATTGGAGCCTTGAATTCAAGCGTTAACTCTTAAACTAACGTAGTCAATAAATTTTGTTGATAATTTTTGAATTTTATAAAAAAAAATAAGTAAAATTAAATTAAAGATACAATTGCAAATTATCAAACTTTCTCAATATCAATTTACATTTAAATAAAGTATTAATAAAAGATCAAATTCCATTTGAAATATCAATAAAATTAATCATTTTGAATTAAGAATCCTGGATAGAAAGATAAAATATACAAAATGGATATTTCTGAAGTTCAAGAACACCGCGGTAATTTTACCACCATTATCAACAATATTTATTGAATATTATGTTAGTTTAAGAGTTAATAGAACAAATTAAATGGTTATTTGTAAAAATTTTAAAAATAATTTGCTATTTATTAAAGTTTTTTTATTGATGGCTCAATTTTTTTGCACTGCAGTGTATAATGAAAAGTTGTAAAATAATCACAAATCAATTTGATTAACTTAATTTATCAAGAGGAAGTAAAGAGAATTGATAAAAATCGAAAGTTGAAATATTATTAAGTATAGTATAATATAATTAGGAAGTAAAAGTAAAAAGTTCCATAATTGCTTTGTTTTTATAATAAAAAAATATATTATACTATATGGTAAATATACTTATCATTATGGCAATGTACTGACACAATTTTTGCTTGAAATAACATAATCACTAAATAAATATTTGCCATTTTTGAACTTTTTTTTATCAAAATATTTGTTGTTACTAATATTTATGAGAAAAAAAGATGAATAATGATTAAAAAATATTTAACATATTTTATTAAATTGATAATTTTGTTTTTTTTGTTTTTTTGTGCCCAATTAATTGTCAACTGATATAAACTGATGTGGCCATCCATATGACCTTACCCGAGTGGTGAACCGCGATTAGAATTAGGTGTACACGTCTTTGGAATTATGTGGAATTCATTAGATAATGCCCCTTCATCTATTGTATTCTAGTTGGAAATGAAAGTGGAAGTGGAAGTAGGTGTACACGATAATAGGTCGCGGTTCACCCCTCGATTTTACCATACGCCTAACCGCTCTCTTATATTTAATATTTAATAAAATCATTTATAATCAATTAGGGGGTGAGGATCAAAAAATGAAAATCTAGGCCTTTGGACTAAACTCAATCAAATATTAATTGTGTACGTAATCAGTGGGCCCCAGAAGTGCAAAAACTAACCGTTCATGCATTTTTAGTCTTCTGGTAGCCCACTGATAATGTATAGGTACAAAATTTGGTTTAGTTTGGTCGAAGGGCCTAGATTTTTATTATTTGACCCGGAACCCTCCTCCCCAATTTGGGCGGTTAGTCTTTAAATTTTTAGTCTTCTGGGGGCCCTCTGATTATGTATATAAAATTTGGTTGAGTTTGGTCCAATTTTTGACCCCCCTCCCAAAAAAAAATATGTTAGCCTCATCCACATAAGTTCACAGGGGAAGTGAAACTTTCGCCGTAGATATTATTGAAATAATTTAATTTCCTAATTTTAATAAATTTTATTTGTCATGAAATATTAGTGGGTTTTAAAATAATAATTTAAATTTCCTAATTTTAATAAATTTTATTTGTTATTAAATATTTGTGGGTTTTAAAAAATTATTTCCCCTCTATTGAGTCATTTCCCCTTTAGTGTAACAAAAAAAAATCAAACAGATACGTCTCTAAAAAGTTTCATTTAAAAAATAATAACCTTTTCGTCATTATAAGTTCATTTTATATTATGTTTCATTCTACTTGTTTTTTTAGTTTGAAAATCTTATACTTCTAATTTTTAAATCTTCCCTCCTTAAATTTTGGGTTCGATTTAAACCAAAATCTAATCAGCTCTTAATCTCAATGCACCAAAACTACATGTAAAATTTCGTTTTGATATTCCCACTAGTTTTTGAGCTAGTGTGTCCACAAAAATTTGGTAACGCACAAACGCACAGACATTTTGACAAAATCATTATTTTCTCGAAAAATATAATTTTTGAAGTGAAACTTCTTTAGCGACGTATCTGTTTGATTTTTCTTACAATAAAGCGGAAATGATTCAATAGAGGGGAAATATTTTTTTTAATCCATTAATATTTCATGACAAATAAAATTTATTAAAATTGGGAAATTTGAATAATTATTTTAAAACCCACTAATATTTCATGATAAATAAAATTTATTAAAATTAAGAAATTTAAATTCACTTCTCGATTGGGGTGAATTGATAATGATTAGAGGGTGGAGAAGATGGTACCAATCGAGTTGATTGGGGAATAATGGAATTGAAATAATTATCGGAAAAGAGGTTTTTTTATCTAATTAGATTTTTCCTCTTATTAAAAACAAGGACTAAAGATGAATAAGGACACTCGATGGTGGAGAAGTAATCTCCGGAATCGAAGCAAAAATACAATGTATACATTAATTAATGTAAAATAATTGGTTTAATAAAATTAAAAAAAAAAATTCACTTCTCCGTGTGCTTATGCGGATGAGGCACACACATATTTTTTCTCTCGATGTTCACTTATTAGGGCTTTTTTGTAGACCGAAATGCCATGGTTAAAATTTAATAGTTTCAGCCAAGATATTTCGAAAAAACAAAGCAAAAGAACCACTTTTTCCGTGCACGATTACAATACTTGACCATAAATGGTATGGTAAAGTAAAAATCAATCAAATTGTTTCAAACGAATGAATGGCTGGCTATTTACTTTATACAAGAAAAGTGTATTACTCAATATTATTTGTTGTTATTTCTACATGATATGAAAAATAGAAAAAAATAATAATTATTATCTATTTCTTTGCAAATTACTATATATTCTTGACTCTTTACAATTTATATAATTAATTATACTAAGAGAGAAAAATTAATTTGCTATCCTTGGAACAAACAATATCTTGGAGCGGGTCCAAATGATGAACATTTCAATTTGAAAAAAGAATACTTTGTGCTCCCCCCCACTCTTATCTTAATTATTAATTAAATATATATAATAATAAATAATAACAAGTTAATAAATCAAATTTTCTGTATTATTCAGCATTTAATAAATAAATAAATCATATGTTAATTGATTAAATTTCATTTTTATTTCGATTAAACATTTATTTATGATACTCGTGTAGATTTTTTTAAAAAATATTTTATTTGCAAGAAATGAAGCTGTTGAAGGTTTTATTTTTGTGATTAATTTTATTAAGAGTTGAAATATTATCAAAATCACATATAATGAGTCACACTGGTTACTTGACCCCTCAGGAGTTTATGTTTCAAATTTCAAATCAATCGGTTAAGCCGTTTAATCTAGAGGTCGGTGAACATAGAAATATAGAATCCCAAAACTATTATTATATTGATCATTCATTTTTACTTTACCATACAGGGTATGGTCAAGTATTGTAATCGTGCATGAAAAAAGTGGTTTTTTTCCTTCTTTTTTTCAAAAAATCTAAAAAACGGCTGAAACTATTTCGATTAAAAAAATTGAGCGAAACCATGGCATTTAGGTCTACAAAAATTATATTTTTCGAGATAATAATTGTTTTGTCAAAATGTCTGTTAGTTTGTGCGTTACCAAGTTTGTGTACGAGCTAGCTCAAAAACTAGTGTGAATATCGAAACCAAATTTCACACGTAGTTTTGGTCCATTGAGATTAAGAGCTTATTAGATTTTGGTGCATATCGAATTCAAAATTAAGGGGGTCGAGGGGGGTTAAAAATTAAAAACCTAGGTCGTTTGAGCAAACTCAACCAAATTTTGTATACATAATCAATGGACCCCCAGAAATCTAAAAATGCAAAAACTAACCGCCCAAAATGGGGGGGGGGGTCGAAAAAATGAAAATCTTTGCCATTTACCAAACTCAACTAAATTTTGTATACATAATCAGTGGAACCCAAGAAGTCTAAAAATGCAAAAACTAACCGCTCGAAATCGGGGGGAGGGTCGAAAAATGAAAATCTTTGCCATTTACCAAACTCAACCAAATTTTGTATACATAATCAGTGGGTCCCAGGAGTCTAAAAATGCAAAAACTAACCCGCCCCCTACATGATTATAAATAATTTTATTAAATATTAAATATAAGTGAGGGGCCAGGTTGTATGGTAAAGTCAAGTGGATGGCCACATCAGAACACGTCAGCTTATTCGTTTTAAGAACAGAGGCAGACTGAATGAACTAGGGAGGATCTACAAAAATATGATAAACTGTGGATCGAATATTCCAGAATTTCAGCATGATATATTTCATGAATGTCCCCCCAAATCAAGTACGGAAATTCGTTGAAAGTTCGTTCTAGTATAAAAATGTTTTTATTTTCAAAACGAATAACTAATTAGATGTTGATGAGCTTCTACCTTCAGTAATTCCTGCTCAAAAAAACAGTAATCTGAAAAAAAAAACAATAGAACCGTTGTATGTAGAACAGCCGTGGATAATGAATAGAAATTTGTCCCACAAATTTGTATTAATAAACTGCATCTTTAATGAAGTTGTTGAAGATTTTATTTTGTGATTAATTTTATTAAAAGTTATTAAATTTTATCAAAATCATTCAAATTTAATCATAATTGTTTATTGAACACCTATAAATAATACAATATAACTACAATGTTTCGATCGACTATTTCTGAGATTGTTCTCAAGTATGAGCACTCTCTCCGTAATTAACCTAAAAATCGAAGTGGATGCGTTCATACTTGAGAACGATCGCAGAATAAGAAGATCGAAAGCGCCGTAGTATTATTGAATGATTTATTCGTGTTTAATAAATATTTATTATTAATTATATGTGATTTTACTAAAATTTCAACTCCTATTTTATTTGTCTATAAAGCAATCCTTCAAAAATAACCGCTTTGCAAAAATTCTTACATTGATTTTTAACGTTTCATTCATTTGAAACTCGAACCCGGTTGATATTTGAACTGACTGTTTTAAACCCCAAATTCAAACAATTATACTGATAAATTACCCTTGGCTGACCCGCGCACATTCCATTCTAGCCCTTTCTGCCAAACTATATAAAATTTGGTTAGTTTTTGCATTTCTAGCCTTCTGAGGGTCCACAGAACATACAAAATTTGGTTGAGTTTGGTCAAAAGGGCTAGAATTTTCATTTTTGACCCTCACCTCCAATTCGGGTGCTTAGTTTTTGCATTTCTAGCCAGAATATGTATACAAAATTTGGTTGAGTTTGCTCCAAGGGCAAGAATTTCCATTTTTGACCGCTCCCCCCCCCCCCTCAGCTTTTTGTCTGATAATATTTAAATCAAATTAAAAAAAAAAAATATTTTATGTTCTTTTCAAAAACATTCGGTTTTTTTTCTCGTTAAAATTTTTTAATTTTTTTATACCTCTTCAAAATGTGCGAGATCTTTATGACCCACCTTGTATAATTATTGAGATGCCTGATAAAGCCTAAATAAAATTGGCGAGCAAATCAATGAGAAATGTTTGGTTTTCTTACTCCATCGATTACTTGGCCCCAAAAAGAGTCTATGTTTCAAATTCCAAGTCAATCGGTAAAGTCGTTTAACCAGAAGGTCTGTGAACATAGAGATATAGAATCCCAAAACTATTATATTGATTGTACAATATTCGAAAATAAAAATACTTATGTCACTCTTTTTCTTTCTGTATCAGGTATAATGAAAATCAAGCGTTTTATTGGAAAGCGATATGAAAACTGAAATATCACGTAGAGAAGCTGATCGTTTCGATGAAATGAAGAAGAGGGCAGATAAATAAATAAAAAAAAAGAAGATATCGATGAGATGGTCTTTTCGCTGATGTTTGTTTTCTGTATACCCAAGTGAAAAGGCCCGAATGGGCATTCCGAGGCGCCTGACAACCCGCTCTTTGTCTTCAGCACTGTATTAGCGCTATATTTGGTAACAAAAACTGCTTCCAATGCATCCTGCCCGCCATCAGGAATCGGCTGACATCCCATCCACCCAGAGGTGTAGTCACAGGGGGGGGCAGAAGCCCCCCCCAAGGGCAGGGTTCATGAGATGAGTAACGGCAACGACAAACAGTTTCTTATGGCAAACTAACCCTAATACTATATATATTTATCTAGATTAATTTGTAACAACGCTAAGAGAAATTTCTCTAAAAAAATTTCCCTCTTGCCTAGAATCGAATCTACGAACTCTTGAACTAAGGTCATTAGCTTTAACCACTAGATCAATGTAACATTAATATATATACCATGATTTCTGTTACTAAAACTATAAATTTTTGATTTAGACTTTGTGTCGAGATAATATTGTATTCATTTGAACTCGAATGAAAATGAAAAAACACCAATAGATTTTAAATTAAGAAACATTAAATATATATTAATTAACGAGGCAAATTTGAAATATATTGTCAGCCCGGATTTTAAACTGATGGCTCCAATCGATTTTCATTAACCAGGCAAATTTGAAATATAATTGTAATTTTGAAATGAAAGACTCCGATTCATTTTAAATTAAGAAACATTAAATATATTTTTTGTAATTAATTAAATTAATTGAACCGCGTAAATGTGAATAATTTCCATGGTTCAGCCTGCGAATTTTTTGCAGTTCATAAATCATTACATTGTTTTTGTTTTGAAAAGGAAAAATGAAATTTAAATTTTAATTTTAAATTTAAATATATTCATAATTATTTCTCCCCCCCCCCCCCCGCCACTCAAAAATTAAAGAGGCGAAACTTTTAAGAGACGATGTATTTTCGGTAGTTTACGGGTATACATTTGGAGTGTGGTTTTTTAAGAGGAATAAAAGTTTTTGACCGAGACGCTGCCCGCCAGGGCACCAGCTCGGAGGGCCGAGCTTCGAGGCCGTGCCGAAGGCACGCACGCAAAGCTCGTTAAATATATGTTCATATGTTTAATCAAGAATTATGTTCTTTTTTAATTACTTTCTTGAAGTACATTTTTAGTCCAGTTAAATTGTTCTCTAAAGGGCCCCTGGCAGTAAAGTTTTGGGGTAGTATTGATTTCTTGTTCCTATATGTTTTTTGGTGTGCTGAATCTCAAGTGTGCTAACAAAATTTCGTGATTGAACATTGTCAAAAATGCAAAAAAAAAAAGTAAAAAAATCTTATTTTTTGGCGGTTTTTTGCTTATAACTAGAAAACTATCAACTTTTCGTAAATAACACAGTTTTCCTTCATAAAATGAAAACCACTCATCCTAGAAACTTGATTTCTATTGCATTCTCTAGGAAATTTTGTTGACTTGAACGTTTACTTGGACAACTTTTTGGATTAAACTCGTAGTTTTATAGATATCCAGCATTTTCCAGGACAGAATATGATCTGAATCCTCAAAAGTGTCATGGAAAATGCTGGATATCTATAAATCTAAGACATTTATCAGGAAAGTGCTTCAAGTAAACGTTCAAGTCACTACAAATTCCTAGAGAATGAGATAGGAATCACGTTACTAGGATGACTGGTTTTCATTTTATGAAGGAAAAATTGCGATTTTTTGCAAAAAATTGCAGAATTTCAAAACTTCATCTTCATTGCGACACAGGTTATCATTATCCAATTAAGATGAAACTTTGTTTGAATTGTAGAAAATTTAATCTAGTTTCAAAATGTATATAGTGGTCTTTGTCGAAAACGTGCTCTTTTATGGGAAAAAATCGAAAAAAGTGCGAGTTTTTGGGATTTGCGGAAACAAAAAAAAAAAAATACTCCAATATTCAAATAGCGATTGAGCACGAACGGTTGGTCTGAGAAAAAAGCTAAATCATAAAATTTGTAGAATATTTTATGGCCTTTTATTTTGAATAGAAAGGGTATTTACGAAAAGTTGATAGTTTTCGACTTATAACCAAAAAACGGCCAAAAAATGAGATTTTTGATCATTTTGGGCATTTTTGACAATGTTCCATCATTAAATTTTGTTAGCAAACCTCAGAATCGGATTCAGCAGAGCTCAAAACATAAAGGATCGAAGAAATTACAACTACCCCAAAACTTTCCGGGTAAAAACACAATTTAACTAAAAATTTCCAATAAATATTTTGCTTTGTGGATTGACCCCCCCCTTGAAAATTTTCTGGCTCGCCACTGCATCCAGCATCCAACCACCGCACCATCAGCCTAGCCAGCTTGTTATTCGTTTTTTCTATTAACGCCTTATCAAATATGTCATTGAATTATTTATTGCATTTTTTTTGACGAACTTTGACACGGAAAATCAATTAACAATATTATTGATTTAATATTTTTGTTTATCCCATGTAAAAATTGACTAATTGGTTAATTTATTGTATAATAATTAACATTTCAGAGTCCACGATTTCGGAATCAAAAATTTTTCCATATTGTGAATCAATCGCGATTTACGACCATGATAAATAAATGAAAGAGCGTGATAGAAGTTGAACCCGTTGATTCATGATTTTATAATAATAATAAAAATAAGTAACTTTTACTTACCATAATTAAAAATATAAAATAATTAAAAGTAATATGTAAAGTATTATTATTATAAAGTTAGTTATTAATAAGAGTTTATAATGGGGATTAAGGACAAGTTTTTATGTGATTTTTTTATTTTTTCACCAACGTTTCGTCGACTTTCCCGACTTCTTCAGGGTTTCAAATAGTTACATCAGATTTGACTAAAATACATTATTTTTTAGTAATGAAGCTGTTGAAGCTTTTATTTTTGTACCTAGCTGCAAGGCACGCCCCTGGACCCCCAACCCACGAACCCCTCACACTTCTGCCCCCCGCACAATGCCCCCCCCCCCACACACCCCGACCCCCACAATACTTGACCATAGCCTGTATGGTAAAGTAAAAATGGAGTTAATTTAATACTGCGGCCTAATTTGATTCATTCGTTTAAATTGCCGTGATAAATGAAATTTTTGAACCCTCATAAAGAATAAATTCAAAGAAACATGGAAAATGAATCATGTGCTGGACCCCAACAGTCGAATCCGCATTCTTTTTATTATTACAAAAAACCTATTTCGTTGAATTTTTCTTATTAATTTATAATAAATGAACATTTTTCGAAAATTTCTTATATTGAAATATGTGTCTTTTTTTAAGCATTTCCTCTTTTAAATAATATTCATCATATATATGACTATGGTTTTCCACATATAATGAATCAACAAGATTAATTTTTCTATAAATTTATATTAGTCAACGATCTTGTCACCCGATCCGAAAGAATATTTTCTTTTAGGATTCCTTGGATTAACATTTCTTCAAATAGGAGAATCTTTCAACCCGGAATTGAACAGAAGAATATCTGATGAGGGTATTGAAACGTTAGTAAATGTCACCCTGGCAAGGGAGATCATGTGCCGGTGACTAGGTCCTATCAATAGCCCTAAAGAGGGGCTCCCCGGAGGCAGGGGCCGAGACGGCGTGACGCTCCCCCCTTATTCTATTTCGGACAGATTGACTGACATCTCTTTTGTCAACTCATTTCTACTTAAATAGAAAAACGACCAAAAAAATATCTTGCCCTTAACCGGGGGTTCACCTTCACACGGCGTTCGAGATTTTGAGGATTCAAGCCAAGCCAATAAAAGTTCATTCATTCTATTGAAACTAGTCCAAGAGTTGGAGAGCTCTGACCAGAAGGTACACACACTACTTAAGAACACGAACCGCGAAATATATTTTTAAATAAATTCTTGATTATTTTTTATTCTATTAAATAAATAAAGTTCTTTATAAAAACAATTATAAAACGTTTATTAATATTTCTAACGTTTAGGGAGAACAAAATATGTTAAAATACACAATCACAATACACCTTCAAGGCCTTTTAGAACAATGAAACAAACAACCATTGTCTGCCTGGGTATAAAAGGAAAAGGGAAACCTTTTTTAAAACCCTAAGAATGGGATTTGTCTACCTGAGAATAATTAATTTGAACAAGATACAAATATATAAACAAATATATATACAAATAAATATACGCACGTTTAATAAGAGTAGATATAGGTATAATTCCCAATAACTGAGGATGGCCCAATAAAATTTAGGCCGAAACGTCTTACTCTGGAAGTTTTATTGAACCTAGTGCATCCCACTTTGGCTGAAATTTCCATTAACCCACTACAATTGCATCACATCAGTCACGATTTCCAACAATATTTATCATCTTCTAATCCTCGAAATGCCGAGTTGTGGAATTACTGTTTGTTTTTTCAATAGTTTTATAAATTATTAGATTAAGATTCTAGGTGAGTTTCACACTATAAATAAAAATAAATTTATTTTCTCGTATAATATAAGTAAATAAATGTGAGATAAGAAATCGTGGGAACAGACAAACAAACATTATTGAGTTTCACTTCAGTCGTCGTCTTTTTATTTATTTCATCTATGAAATACACCGAGAATCTTAATTTACCAATTTAATTATAGAATGTAAAGGAAAGGAATTTTTAATTATATCCCTAGTGTCTATTAATTGTTTTACTATTCTCTCTCCAGCCTCCTACACGAAATATGCGTGTTACGTTTAGAAGGGGAGTGTCATCCAACTTTGAAGTACTAAATTTATATGGGTCATGAGGTTTTGTTGTCAAACAGATATTAACAGAGCATGACGTTTTCAACAAGTCACACGTTTCTCATTCTATTTAGTGAACAGCAAGCACATCATCCGATAACAATTGCATAATTTATTCTTTGTATTACACTGTTCGACAAAAATTTCTCCCCGTAAACCTAACAATGGATTCCAGTAGAGTTTTATATGCTGATTATCATGCAATTTCCCAATTTTTTACAACAAGTCAGAGTTTTGAGATATTATCGGTCAAAACGACGAAAAATGCCATTTTTACCTATTTTCGAGTCCCTTTAAATATTAAACAGCAAAATTTGAAATCAAAATATTTTGTTGACGTAATAGAAAAGAACTCCCTCTTTGATTTTCAAATTACTACTTGTTTTTAGTTCCATTAGAACTCGAGTTATAGTTAAAAAAAACTAAGACCTTATGTTTTTATCTATGTTCCTTTAATAATCACGTAGTTTTTACTTTACCATACAGGGTATGGTCAAGTATTGTAATCGCGCATGAAAAAAAGTGGTTTTTTTCAAAATGTCTAAAAAACGGCTGAAACTATTTCGATTATAAAAATTGAGCGAAACCATGGCATTTAGCTCTACAAAAAAGCTCTAAAAAGTAAATATCGAAAAAATTATATTTTTCGAGATAATAATTGTTTTGTCAAAATGTCTGTTACTTAGTTAGTCTGTGCGTTACCAAATTTGTGGACGAGCTAGTGTGAATATCAAAACCAAATTTCACACGTAGTTTTGGTCCATTGAGATTAAGAGCTGATTAGATTTTGGTGCATATCGGCCTAAAATTAAGGGAGGGTTAAAAATTAAAAATCTAGGTCGTTTGAGCAAACTCAACCAAATTTTGTATACATAATCAGTGGACCCCCAGAAGTTAAAAATGCAAAATCTAACTTCCCAAAATGGGGGGGGATGGGTCAAAAAATGAAAATATTGGCCATTTACCAAACTCAACCAAATTTTGTATACATAATCAGTGGGTCCCCAGAAGTCTAAAAATGCAAAAACTAAACCCCCCCTACATGATTATAAATAATTTTATTAAATATTAAATATAAGTGAGGGGCCAGGTTGTATGGTAAATTCAAATGGATAGCCACATCAGAACACGTCAGCTTATTTTTAGTTAAACTCAAGTTCTAATTGAGCGAAAAAACAAGTGGCAATTTGAAAATCAAAGAAGAAGCTGTCCTCTATTAAGTCAACAAAATATTTTGATTTCAAATATTATTTTTAATATTTAACGGGATTCGAAAATAAGGTCAAAATGGCCTTTTTCGTCGGTTTGACCGATAATATCTCAGAACTCTGACGTGTTGTAAAAAATCGGGAAACTGCATGATAATCAAGGTATAAAACTCTACTGGAATCCATTGTTAGGTTTACGGGGAGAAATTTTTGTTTAGTAGTGTAATCTAAGTACCCAGTATATTATGATTATTTTCTTCTATTAAAAGCAAAATTGTAATAATAATTTTCCTTGTCAAATTTAAAGGCTAGTGAATAACCAAGTAAGTTCCACTCTAATAGGAGTAAGATAAATAAAGTGTTAACGATCACTTATATCCAGCTTTATCTGAATAAATAATGGGTGTAAACTAAATTATACTGCATAATCTAATTATCCTTAAAACCCCAGTAAAAAAATTTTAAGAGAGAACTTCTGCCTAAGCAAATGCCAACAATATGAAGAATGAATAAGAAATTCTAAAGAGATAATATTTAAATAAAAAAATTAATTGAATAAAATTCAATGGTCTTATAAGTATTTAAAATTTCATTTTGTACTGTACTTTGAGAGATAATTTTTTATTTTCATTGACCCCAAAATTTTAGCACGATGCTTCTTGAATCTGTAATATATTAAACAAACGGAATTGTCGTGGTCTCGCAAATCAGGAGAAAATTTTTCAAGCACACGTGATAGGCATTCCAATCCGATAGGTCATTTGCGTCAATTAAAGATAATTCCAATCATAAAACCGAAAAGTCAGGATGACGTTATAGATAAATCGAATAAATCTATTGTTCTTAATGCATTCCAGACTGCCGTCTAGAATTAATTTAGAATTTATGAATAAGACACGGATATATTATGTTTTGAATCTTGAACAAAGCTAACCTGTTAAATGAAGAAGCTATACGGGCGAATTTAAATTTTAAAAATATTTTAAATTAACATATTTTCATGAATCGTTTTTTTTTTTTTTTTTGGCCACCTAATATTATATATCATTCAGTTTCAACTCAACTCATTTATTTTTCTAAAGGGTGAACTTATCTAACTGATATAATCAGCATCAAGATTATTTATTATAAGTTTATTATTCAATGAATATTGAAACTAGTAATTAGTATAAATTATAGTATTAGTAAATATAAACTATATATCAATATATATGTAAATCATATATTTATAAAAACATGCACGATATTATTTTTTTTACTATAAATTTCTTATTATCTGTTAAAATCAATTAATTTATTTATTGGAATCAAAACAGATAAAAAATTGTTTAATCATAGTTTTCAAAGTCAGATTTAATTTAAAAAATGACACTGATTAATATATTTTGTACACTTATACATATATTTATCAAGCCACTAGATATTATAATATTGATTTTTAACATCAAACAAGAATTGTTAATTGATGAATGCCTGCCACAGTTTGAACATATTAATGGAGGGTGATGATTTTTCTTTCTAGAAAAAAAAACAAGATCTAGTATTCGCTCCGTGCACAACAGAGGCAGCGCCATAAGTGACACTTTTAAGAACTTCGGGTACAATCTACCTCCTTATTTAGCATCCATCTGTGTATATTAACGTGTATTTTGCTGAATCAAAAAGTGTTTAATTATTTTACTTTAACTTATAAAATGGATCAATTGATGATGAATTCAAGTAAAAAAGTTTTCAAGTGCTCTGTGACGAACTGTAAAAACACTTCACTAAATTCCAGCTATGAATTTTATTGTTTACAACTTTTTGTTTGTTGGGTAATTTTTTCAAAGCCAGTTTTAATAATTCTAACTATTATGACATTTCATGAAGGTTGTTAACCTCAATAAGGATATTTAAAGATTTCTTTTTAATTGAAAAATTATATTTTTCAAGCTATTATTTTAATTGTTTATTAACAAATTTATTTATTACGGAAATCTATGATTATTTTTGCTTTTAAATATTGTATTTATTTTTAAATTAATTATTTTTCGTAAATCCCTATTGCTTTTATACACTATTATTGTACCTGAAGTTGTTTTTTTAGCCACGGATGGCGCTAAGCGCGGTTGCGCACGGAGCGAATATTCTTCGAACTTTTTAACTATCACGTGGTATCTTTTTAGTATTCACTTCCACTAGTTAGTCATATAGACTTATAGAGTATAGCTCGCTTCTGAATTAGATCCAGGGTAGAAAAATGGTAATCTCTCAATTCTTGTGATTGTATCGGAATTAATCTACGATGTATAATCGTATGAGTAACTCTTAATTAATAAAAAATAGTTGTGAAATATAAATAGTAGTCATTTTTATTGAATAATCCTTTTCTATATATTAATCCATGCTCATTAATTTATTATATAAAAAAAATAAATAAACAAGATATAAATTTAGTGATTTTCAAATGCACGATGCATTGAAATATCAAAGAGATTTCAAAATGAACTTTGAATATATATCGCTGATCTCATTTTCTAAGTTTTGCTTTCGAAGAAAATTGCAAAAGATCATTCAAAATAAAAATACAACAAAAACAAAATCAGAAAGGTGAAAATAATTAAGAAAAGGAAAAAAATCCTTTGATCAGTATCTGTTTAATTTCGATTATAAATTTTGTAGGTATTAATTTAATCACAACACACACAAGAAAAAAAACACTGAAACTTCATGTTCAACGATAAATTGTATTGCGAATGTTAATGGATGAGTGGCGCCGGCAGATCTTTTTAATTCAGTGCCAGACATTGAACAAACATCGGTAACAAAACATTTTTTCAAAGGAGAGGGTTGAAAAATAAATTCATTGAATAAAGAAGAGAGAAACAAAATTAATATCTGACTTCATTTAAATGTTATTTTGTTCGTTTCAAGCAAGCAAGCCAGACTAAAAGAAATCGAATGTTTTCTACATTTGATTCAATCGCGAATCAAATGTAGGAATTTTTGTCAAATATTGAGTCAAAATAATATTTGAACTTATATACTAGTATTTCTAACTTGAAATAATGATCTTAAATAAATTTTTATAATTTTTCTAATTAATATGACAAAGAATAATTGCTATATCAATGAGAATCGTTTTTGACGGCGCTTATTTGAAAAATATATTTATCGCGAGACTACTGCGGATTACGCTATTGGAGTCTAAGGAGTCTTAAGTCTGGACCAAGAGAGAAAAAGATGGGTTCCACTTAGCTACAATCCAACGTCATTTCGATTCCGCAGACTCCAATAGCGCAATCCGCAGTAGTCTCGCGATAAATATCTTTTTCAAATAAGCGCGGTCAAAAACAATTCTCATTGATATAGCAATTATTCTTTGTTATATTAATTAGAAAAATTATAAAAATTTATTTCAGACTAAAAGAGTATATTGATCGCAATAGAAGACACTTACCTACTGACATTTTCACGAATTTGTATTATTTGCCAAGTTTTCACGCTTCCCGGAGCCAACTGGGATTTGTTGAATATTTGATAAACATGATCATTTCCAATTATATCATGTTTTTAAGCAAATTGTTGTGAATAAACGTAATGTAAGCCCTTCAGCTCATAATATGAGTGTTATTAATTAAGCAATCTATTTATTAGTAATGGTTAAGCTTTTATTTTTGTGATTAATTTGATTAAAATTTGAATTTTATAGTGAAATCACACATAATTAATCTTGAAAGATATTAATTTGCCGATGGTAATAGATTCAAATTTACAAGAAAATCATAAGTTGGTGTCATCTATTAAATGCGATGGAATGGAATATTTTTAATTATATGTCAGAGGGGTTGTTTTCACCCCCTCGGGAATCGAACCCGAGTGCCAGTAACAGCAATCCGGGCCATCTGGCTCACCTGCGGGATGCGAACCTCTCTGACATGTACACGCGTACATATAATTAAAATTATTCCATTCCATCGGATTTAATAGATGACACCAACTTATGATTTCTTGTAAATTTGAATCTATTACCATCGGCAAATAAATATCTTTCATATTAAATTAGGAAAAGTAATTCCATTGCCATTCGAATTTTGAAACTCTTCAAAATTCGAAACACTCAACGACCTTTATTTAAATTATATGGCATGGCCATATGTTTAAATTTAGAATTACTATATCAATTACAAATTAAGATAACAATCTTTGAGTTTAATATTTTAAGCGTGTACATATGTCAGAGAGGTTCGCATCCCGCAGGTGAGCCAGATGGCCCGGATTGCTGTTACTGGCACTCGGGTTCGATTCCCGAGGGGTGAAAAACAGCCCCTCTGACATATAATTAAAATTATTCCATTCCATCGGATTTAATAGATGACACCAACTTATGATTTTCTTATAATTATAAACGAGCAATTCTTGTATATATATATATATATATATATATATAGAATCGGTTTTTTCATTCAATCATATCTCGAAAAGTACAAAATATCGCGTTACAACATGGGGCTCAATCGATGGGTATTAGTGTCCCCTGACTGGTACAGGTTTTCTGGGACACCCTGTATTATACTTAAATAGTCAAAATATAAACTGTCATATCCGTTTGAAATAAATTTCATGTCAATTAAGCTAATAAAATACTTAGTAAACAAATTATCTACTTATAAAACCAAATTTAGAATTTCAAAAATTACAAGGTCACCTTTCAGGTTAGATCGCTATTTAAATGAAATCCCTGGGAATTTAAATGCTGGACAGCACCTTTTTTAAATATAGTTTAGAAAGTATTGTATTATGGTATCTCCAATAATTAACCTTCGAATAGATAATTATTAATAGTAAAAGCTGGGTAACGTTTGGCGAAAAATCCCCAATATATATGAATGAACTTGCTGTCTGAATTCGAAGGGATTTATTAGATTCCGGGATTATTTACTTCAAAACTTAGAAAAAATTAAAGTGTTAAATGGAGAGAGAGAGGGATATCGTATGATTATAGCTGAAATTTGGCATAGAAGTTTGTATTAATTGATTACCTTGTTGCTCAAACTCTGTGAGGATAAAAATTGGAAAATCATTAAAAAAGTGTTGATCTTGAAAAAGTCTGGAGTTATTCTTTAATTTTACCAGAACCTGATTAATAATTATAAATTGTTTAAAATATATATTTTCGTTTGAATCTCTTGAAAAAAATTCTTTTTGAGCCCTCTCTTAAATTGGAGAGTGATACAAAGGAGACAGACCCTTATCAACTTAATTGAAAATAAAATATTAATTTTCAAAAAACTATACTCATTTTAAATAATATATATATAATAGGTGAGTTTCTTATCTTGAGACAGTCTTATATCTCAAAAAAGAGTGCATTATATGGAAAAAAGTTTCAAATAAAAGTTTATTTGTATCAGGAGAGAAACTAAACTACACTTTTGTTTGTCGACCTAGAAAAAGATTTTAAGGGTATTTTGAGACCAAGTTCTGTTTTTTAAATGGAAACCTATATGTTTCTGTACACATTCTTAATCTAGAAAAAAAACTGGACAACTTTCATTAGAACTATTTTTTATAGGACATCAAATAAAACAAAATATTAAATCAATTAGATCTCAAAAAATCCTAATAATTATTTTTAACAATTATTCAACTTAATTATCAAATAATAATGATCAAATAGTTAATTATTAAATAAATAATTTAATAATAATTATTAATGAAAAAAAACAGAAGATGTAAAGGCTCGAAGAAATTTAAAAGGCCAAAATAACGAAATTGGAACTGGAATTCATCCAGAAGACTTACGATACACTCTGGAATATCTCTGAACAGTGTCTCAAAATTATTAAATTATTTATTTAATAATTGAATATCCGATCATTATTTTTTGATAATTAATTTGAATGATTGTTAAAAATAAATATTAGGATTTTTTGAGATCTAATTGATTTAATATTTTTTATTTATTTGATGTCGTATAAAAAATAGTTCAAAGTTGTTCAGTTTTTTTTGTAGATTCAGAAAAATGTACAGAAAATTATAGATTTCCATTTAAAAAACAGAACTTGACCTCGAAATACCCTTGAAAGCTTGTTCTAGTTCGACAAACAATAGCATGGTTTAGTTTCCCCCTTGATATAAATAAACTTTTATTTGAAACTTTTTTAATATAATGCACTGTTTTTTGAGTTATAAGACTGTCTCAAGATAAAAAAAACTTACCCGGTATATAGCTGAAATTTGGCATCCAAGTTTGAATTAATTAATTACCTTTTTGCTCAAACTCTGTGAGAAAGAGCGTTGATCTTGAAAAAATCTGGAGTTTTTCATTTAATTTTACCAGAACATCATTAATAATTATTAAAAATACATTCCAAAGAGATTCTGACTTTGCTAGGAAATAATAGAATAATTTTTCACGAAGGGTGATATATCTTAGAAGATGAGATTCTTTTTTGAAGTTCTCTGTCTAATTCCTAACATTTCGTTCAGGAATAGATTAAAAGAAGACAGAGGTGAAAAAATAAAAATATAATATAATTTTCGCAATAAAAGTCTTTTGATAATATATAAATAAGTTAATAGATAAATGAGTTTAAAGAAGAAGGAAAAAAAATGAAGGAGTTTTGAAAGACAAAACATCGAAAAGAGGATTAAATTTAGAAATGGATGCATTTGTCACAGGTGGTCCTCAGTCGGCAGCTAGTTAGCCAGTAATTAGGGAATGAAAACTTTTTCATATGAAGAAAAAAAAACGTCGAAATATTTGTTCTAAAAGATCAAATAAAAAAATGTCTATTAGCTTGACAGGATCATCTATAAACATAAAATTAAATATAAATAAATATAAAATAGTAATTAACTCTCTTGAAGGATAATTTTTCATTTAAATTATAACTATTTATTGAAGACAACAACAAATAATAGACTAAAATTACGGCATATCGATCGAATTAGAGTTTTTTTATTAGAGCTTGTTACGAGAATAGAAAAAAAATGTTAAAGTTCTCCTGGGACTTAAAGTTCACTTTTTGAATCACCCCGGTTACTTGACCCCTCAGGAGATGTTTCAAATTTCAAGTCAAACGGTTAAGCCGTTTTACCTGGAGGTCGGTGAACATAGATATATAGAATCCCAAAAGCATAGAGTAATATAGAGTGGAAGGCTCCATAAGGAGCCAATGTATTTTAGCGTATACGAGTTACAGAGCTCTCTGGCGAGACCAGGGCGAAAACATAGGGCAATAAAATGGCGGAAACCGCTCTCTTCGGGGCAAATTTTGGTGAGATTATCAAGAGTAAAAATACGATTATATATATATATAGTATATATAACATAAAGGGTATATATCTTTTATGTATGACAAAGGCTTTGAATTGTTCTATGATCTTTGGATAGCTCTTAAGAACTAAGAGTTTTCGCCCTGCAGTCGCTAGAGAGCGCTTTTTCTATATACGGCAGCCTTCCGCTCTATATTATTCTGCTCAAAACTATTATATTGATCATTCATTTTTGGTTTTTGAGAACGGAGGCAGACTGAACTAGGAGGATCTACAAAAATTTGACAAAATGTGACATAGGGCAGTGGATTGAATATACCTGCAAATAGTATAACATATTTCATGAATGCCCCCCAAACCCATTCGTTGAAAGTTCATTCTAGTATAAAAATGTTTTTCTTTTCAAAATTCAAATGAATAATTAAATTTTGAGTACTTCCTACTTCAAAATACAGGAATCTGAAAAAAATAATATAATCGTTGTATGTAGAACGTCCGTGGATAAATGAACTGAAATATTTCCCACAACTTTGTATTAATAAACTGTATCTTTGTGCAAAGTTTCACTTTCCTAGTTTAAAATATTTGCCAACAAAATTTCCAAAAATCCCTGCGGCAGGCTGTGCGAAAAGGTAGTTTTCGAAGGGGCTCTACCTACCTTTAGACTGCTCTTATCAAAAACTTTTCAGACACAAATTGTAGAGGTTAATTAGTAGAATATTAGCCATTTACAACCAAATCAATATAATAGTTTTGGTATTCGTTTGTAGTTCGTACTTTTTTTTAACAATATTATTTAGCAGTAATATTTTTAAAGTAAGCAATATATATCTCAAAATTTCAAATAATATATATTTTATAAGTATGTTGAAATTAGAAATTGCGGATATATTTTATAAATTAAATTGTTACTTGACCGCTCAGGAGTCTATGTTTCAAATTTCAAGTCAATCAGTTGAGCCGTTTAATCTGGAGGTCGGTGAACATAGAGATATAGAATCCCAAAACTATTATATTGATATAATTTAATTAAATAACCAATTATTCTGTCTACTTGAAAAAAAAAACAGTTTGTAACTACCAATTAAATTTGAAAATTTGAATCAATTCACAGTCATTCCCTTGTATTCATTTTTCCAGAAACCTGCAATTTTCAATTATTTTAAGACCGACTCTGATATAACTATATTTCTTAATATGCAAATATATTCATATTTTTTATACTTCATCATTTTAGGATGAGGAATTCAATCCCAACTTATACATTTTTGCACTCTTATATAATAAATTATATTAAATTGAAAAAGAAGTTTAAAAACATATAAATGAATATTTTTTGAAGAAATCTATTTAAAATTAAATTTGTATTTGTATTTTTCATTTCATAAATTATACTTTTTGGTTAATTTATCATAATTTTCTAAATTATAAAATAGTAGACCTATTTTTATGTTTCTTTAAATGCCGACAAGCTAGATTGGTTGCCTATATTCAAGGCGGTTTTAGTTTTTTTAAGGTTGCCTTTAAATACTTCACCTTTAATTTTCATTGAAGATTAAATTTATAATTCTATATTATATAGTGGAAAAAATTAGCAGTTGAAAATTTTACACTATAACCCTTTTTAAAATTTTTGATTTTTAATTACTTTAGTAAAATAATAGTTTGAATGATAGATGAAAAAGAGTACAGAACTCTGATTTAAGAGTTTTATACATATTGATCGCTTCGCAGCGACGACAACCATTTAATAAGGGGTGTCCACGGGGTGGGAGGAGGTTGAAATCTGATACAAAATTAGCATTATATGATAAAAATAAAAACTGTCAGGTTTTATTACTTCAACACAACGTATTAAGAAAAAAACCATGTTTTCTAGTATACAGTGTTGTACAAAAGTTTTCGCAATTTTTTATCGTGTTAGAGCGAAAACAGTATTTAAAATTTATTTTATTTATTTATTTATTTGTAATGAAGCTGTTATTTTTGTGATTGATTTGATTTAGAGTTGAAATTTTGTTAAAATCACACATAATTAATTATTGAACCCGAATAAATAAATAATACAAAAAACTAGGACGTTTCGATCGACTTATTCTGCTATCGTTCTCAACTATGAGCACCCACTCCGATCTTGAGTAGGATCGCAGAATAAGTCGATCGAAACGTCATGGTTTTATTGTACTATTTATTTATTCGTGTTCAATAAATAATTATAATTAATTATGTGTGATTTTAATAAAATTTCATAATTATAATTATTTATTGAACACAAATAAATAATACAATAAATCTATGACGTTTCGATCGACTTATTTCTGCGATCGTTCTCAAGTATGAACACCCACTCCGATCTTGAGAACGATCGAAACTTCGTAGATTTATTGTATAATTTATTTATTCGTGTTCAATAAATATTATAATTAATTATGTGTGATTTTAATAAAATTTCAACTGTATTTATTTATATATAATTCGCAATACAGGTTGCTGAGTGTTTTCTATTTATTTATTTATTTTATTTTGAGTATATATTATGTAAAAACTTTTGACAAAGAGTGATAAAATGGGATATTTATAACCTTATCTAAGTAATATTGTAAGAGTTCGTGGCTGTGATGAAACTGTACTAGATGAAGGAGGAGGTATCAGCCAAAGATGGAATCACTGGGTTCAATAAAACACCTTTAATACGACGTTTCGGTCTGAATTTTATTTGGCCATCTTCAGTCAATTAGGAGTTATACACAAAATGCGGTACACATATGTGATCGAACCAGCTTTGTCAAAAATAAGATTTTTTTAGCTTCATGTGAATTTATAACGTGCTTGGACTCCAAAAGTTTCAGAATGAAAGTAGATTACTTTCATTCTGAAACTTTTGGATTCAGGCACGTTATAAATATACATGAAGCTAAAAAAATAAATATTTTTGACAAAGCTTGGTTCGATCACATATGTGTACCGCATTTTGTGTATAACTCCTAATTGACTGAAGATGGCCAAATAAAATTCAGGCCGAAACGTCGTATTAAAGGTGTTTTATTGAACCCAGTGATTTGACTTATCTTTATTGAACCCAGTGATTTGACTTATCTAAGTAATTTAAATTTATTTGAAATCAATGTATTTATAAGTTTTTATGATTTTCCTATTTTATGGTATCATTCTAGCCATTGAGGAAGACAAAATAAATTGACGAAAGGTCGTGTTTTTAATTTTTGTCCAATTTCCTCCTATTCCTGATACAAATTTATTATAAATGCTAATGATACAACATTATGTAAAAATTTCCAAAGAATAGGTTCACAGATAATTTGTTTGTGTTGAATTTAATATCCAAGCTATACTAAAATTTATATTATTATTTAATTCAAATGACATAAAAATTCTATTTTTACGAATGCATAATTAAAAGCCAAATGATAATAATCATCGATGAGTAATTTCGGGCGGAAAGAGTTTGTTATTTACCACCTGGTTGGTTCTTTTGTGTTATATAAACTGAACTAAAAAGAAACGAAAAATTCAAAGGTTCCTTTGAAATATTAAAAAGTTTGGCGTCTCTCTCAAATCACGAACTCATCTTTGAGAAATTGTCTGCAGAGAGCGAGATAATTTGCGTGTGTGTGTTTGTGTCTGTGTGTGTGTGTGTGTGTGTGTGTGTCCTTGGCAGGGGTCCCCCGGAGGACATCCGTTCAGGCGTGGTCAATCAGACACCGGGACAAACAGGACAACAGAACAACCGGATATGGACCATCCCCCCAATCGGCCTGCCTGGCGCCAGCCGAGAGAGAGAGCATCCTTCCTTCGCAGGTGATAAAACGCCTTTTGGCTCCTCGATAGTAATCAATGCCACTAATCCAGAATACTAAGCAGTTTTTCGTAAAGAAAAAGAAAACAAAAAAAAAGCTCATTACTTGTTTTGGGCCTCTCTCCGAAGGAAGGTTCAAAATCTTTTGAAACAATAGTACTTTAGAGTACACGTGCGCGCGCGCTGGTCTGTCCACCACATAGAAGCAGAATGATGGCGGACTCATTTGAGGTTACGGCGACCAAGGTCTGGAACTCACTGCCACTCAACGCAAGGAAGATTAGGCGTCCTCAAGCATTCGAGGAAGAACTTCGCAAGCACCTAGCTTAATATTTTATTTCTATTTTCTGTTTTTGTATCCTATATGTTGCCATTATTATTTTTTTACTCTCCTTCTATATATATTGTATTTTTAATATTTATGTTTTATTTAATTATTATAAATATACCATATGTTTTACTTTTTGAATTTTTCTTGCTTTTATATTTGTTTTTCCGTTTTTGTTTTGTATTATATTAATATTTATGTAATTGAATTGACCTAAAATTGTACATTAAAGGGGCTAGATGGCCCTACAGATACAATGTTTTTAATAAATAAATAAATAAAATAATATAGAGTGGAAGGCTCTATAAGGAGCCAATGTATTTTAGCGTATACGAGTTACAGTGCTCTCTGGCGAGACACGGGCAAAACCATTGGCCAATAAAATGGCGTAAACTGCTCCCTTCGGGGCAAATTTTGGTGACATTATCAAGAGTAAAAAATACGCTTATATACCGGGTGAGTTTTTTATCTTGAGACAGTCTTATAACTCAAAAACAGTGCATTATATGGAACAAAGTTTCAAATAAAAGTTTGTTTATATCGAGGGAGAAATTAAACTACGCCATTGTTGGTGGACGTAGAACAAGCTTTCAAGGGTATTTCTAGATCAAGTTCTGTTTTTTAAATAGAACCCTATATTTTTCATTACGTCTAGTTAATCTTCAAAAAAAAAAAAAACTGAACAACTTTCATAGGAACTATTTTACATCAAATAAACAAAATACATGAATCAATTAGATCTCAAAAAAATTCTTAGTAATTATTTCTAACAATTATTTAACTTAATTATCAAATAATAATGATTATATAATTAATTATTAGATAAATAATTTAATAATTTAATAATTTTGCAACACTGTTCTGAAACATTCCAGAATGTATCGCAAGTCTTTTGGATGAATTCCAGTTCCATTGGCCAGTTTAAGTTTCTTCCTAGCCTTTACATTTCCTGTTTTTTTTAAACAGATTTTACAACATAATAAAATGAAGCTTGTGAGGGTATATTCCTATCAGGAAAACGCTCGGCATTCATTTCAATGGCAGCCACTAACACTTCTTCCACATTCACCGCATAAATTAAGACTATTTTAATTCTGTCTTCAACAATAAATGCTCCATTTTTATTATGGCAATACAATATATCTACTGGATTAATACAAGAAATAAACTTTTTTATAAACTCAAGAATTTTAAGTAGTTCTATTAAGTAAATAATAATCTCTTAAATCTGAGCATAACGAAGTTTTAATATCATTATAAACACTTATTTTCATTGTTTTGACTTTTCGATTTAATGATTATTTATTTAATAATTAAATATTTAATCATAATTATTTGATAATTAAGTTAAATAATTGTTAAAAATAATTATTAAGAATTTTTTTGAGATCTAATTGATTCATTTATTTTGTTTATTTGATATCGTATAAAAAACTAGTTCTTATAAAAGTTGTTCAGTTTTTTTTGAAGATTAGGTAGACGTATAGAAAAATATATGGTTTTATTTAAAAAACAGAACTTGACATTAAAATACCCTTGAAAGCTTGTTCTACGTCCAACAACAGTAGTGTAGTTTAGTTTCCCCCTCGCTATAAACAAACTTTTATTTGAAACTTTTTTTCATATAATGCACTGTTTTTGAGTTATAAGACTGTATCAAGATAAAAAACTCACCCGGTATATATAACATAAAGGGCATGTATCTTTTATCTATGACAAAGGCTTTGAATGTTCTATGATCTTTGGATAGCTCTTAAGAACTAATAGTTTGCTAAGTGCAGTCGCTAGAGAGCACTTTTTCTATATACGGTAGCCTTCCACTCTATATTACTCTATGAGTAGTACTTACTAAAGTTTAAGATTTTTTATTTATAATGAATTTAATGATGCAAGAAAATAAAAAATAAAAAATCTACAACAGACTGTTACAGGAAATCATCCATTTTTGCAAAAATTCCCAGTTTTTCCTTCAGAAAATGAAAACTAATCATCCTAGAAACTTGATTTCTGTCTCATTTTCTGCACTCATTCAATTGCTGTATATCTATAAATCTAAGAGTTTTAACAAAAAAGTGGTCCAAGTAAACGTTCAAGTCAATAAAATCTCGTAGAGAATGAGGCAGAAATCAAGTTTCTAGGATGAGTGGTTTTGATTTTATGAAGGAAAAACTGCGATTTTTTACAAAAAATCAACCTCATTCCGGCACGGATTACCATTATCCAACTAAGATGAAACTATGTTTAAATTATAGCAAATTTAATTTAGTTTAAAAATGTATAGGGTGGTCTTTGTCGAAAGCGAGCTCCTTCATGGTCAAAATGGGAAAAAAATCGAAAAAAGTGCGAGTTTTTGGAATATTCAAAAGTTATCCGGTGGGGTTGTTTTTTGAATCCTCATAAATAATCGAACTACTGGACCAATTTTGCATTTTTTTTAATCGACGCGAAATTTTGCCCTCTTTAGGACGGTTATATACAAAATATGGACAGTTTTCGAGTTATAAGCAAAAAACTGAAAAAAGGGAACTTTAACCCCCCACCCCCCTCCACGAGCTCACCCTCATCCTCGGGGACTTTTGACACACATTAACCCAAGTCTAAAGAAAGCGTTTAAGACCATTTCTAAAACTCTGGGATTTTTTTCCACCGATTGAGCAATTTTTGTGTAATTTGACTGGGCTAACTGTGTTTTTACCAAAATAAAATAAAAATAAATAAATGTAGAACAAACACAAGAACAGCCCCGTGCTGATATTAAAAATTTGATAATGGACTTTTGTATCCGAAAATCATTACAATTAAAATTAAAATATTCTAGTAAATGTTCCATTTTTGTGGGAAGCTGGATTTGGTTTCCAATTGTTGGGCAACTTTAAACCACACCCTCGGGGTCTTTTGAACTACATTAACCCAAGTCTAAGGGAAGCGTTTAAGACCATTTCCAAAACTCTGGGATTTTTTTACACCGATTGTCTAATTTGACTGCGCTATAAATTGTATTTTATTAAACTGTTTGTGGGTTTTAAAAATATTTCATTTAAATTTGTAGAAAAAGTTTCTTATTAGAACTTGGAATAAGAATAGAAAAAAAATGGTAAAGTTCCTTCTGGGAGTAAAAGTTCACTTTTTATGAATCACACCGGTTAGTTGTCCCCTCAGAAGTCTATGTTACAAATTTCAAATAAATCGGTTAAGCCGTTTAATCTAGAAGTCGGAAAACATAGAGATATAGAATCCTAAAACTATTATATTGATTTTTAGCATATCAAGCAGAAGATACCTTCTCAAACTAATAATCCATTTAAAATCCTTTACTTCTTTAGGTGTATTTAAAGATTATATTTTGTAAATTTCTAAATTTAAATACCTACTAAAGGACCCTTAAAAGTCTCCTTCTACCGTTTTTATAACTATAAATACAATTATTAGAGACAGATAGGATTATATATCTATATATATGTATAATCGGCTTACCCGGAATGATGTCTAACAACAATATTCAAAACAAGAAAACAGAAGACTTGTTAGTATTGGGGGGGTCATGTCCCCGAGGACCCGTTGGCAATGGGACATTGAGGGGCCCCCGTGGGGGGGCCTTGGCCCTTTGAAATTGAATCCCTCTCTCTATCTCACTCTTTCTCCTCCGATGAATTAATTATCAAGGTCTTTTTTGTGAGCTCGAACATAACGCCATAATTAACGGATCGCTGATTGGTGTTTTAGAGGCTCATTTACATATGATTATACACAGGAGGAAAAATAAAAATTTTTTGTTTGTCCCCGCTGTCTTATTAATATATCAAACAAATGAGAAGGAAGGAGCGGAAAACGTTACGAGACGATAAAAAAGAAAAAAATAGATATTTATTATCGTGGATTGGTTTTTATATAAATTTCATCTTGTTTTTGTTTTATTTTTATCTTTTTTGTTTTTTTTTTTTTTTTTTGCTCATCAGATTCGTGTCCCAATTTGTCCAATTTAATTTGCATTCTACGATTTCAACATTCCATACAAAAGAGGCTTTAAAATGTACAAACACTTTGAAACATTAATGTAATTAATTGTTTCAATTAGAAAAGAATGTTTTTTTTTTTTTTTTTTTTTTTTTTTGGAAAGAGCGACGCAGCCGCTAAAGTGCTGGAGAAAATTCTTGGAGGAATCAGCATTTTGTTTTGTTTTTGTATTTATTTATTTATTTATTTTTCCGGTGAAATTATAGACCTCTGTCAATGAGCTCAAGGTTTATATCCTGTATATATTAAACGAGCAATTCTGGCATATATATATTATATAGAATCGGTTTCTCGAAAACGGCTCTAACGATTTGGATGAAATTCACGAGTTAGTGGGTTTTTGTGTTGGTAATTCGATCTATCACAGTCTCATCATCGGCTAAATTGTTTTTGATGGGTTTTTTATTAATTGAAATAATTATTCACAGGTAGTTGTATGATTAAAAATTTATAATTACTATAATATTTAATTATTCGTGTCCATGATTACTAATTAAAGGGATCGTAGGGAGTTGGACTTGACTTAATCAAATACAAAGTTTTTATTTAAATAGGTCAAACGTTTGCCGTTGCTGGTTTTGCAACTTTTCAGTGGCTAAAATAGCGTAACAAAGCTGCAGTTAGACATCATTTTATTAATCAATTATTTCATTTTTACAGTACAATGGTAAGTTAAGTGGCTAGTTTTCTCACTCATTTAGTAAACATATCTGTCTGGGGTTTTGACCATTTTTCAAACAGTATCTTTACAAATCACTCAATTTCACCAAATAATATAAAACAATTACATTGTTTTAAATGTTTTTTGTTTTATTATATTTGGTGAAATTGAGTGTTTTGTAAAAGATACTGTTTGAAAATAGTCAAAACCCCAGACAGATATGTTTACTAAATGAGGTGAGAAAAACTAACCTTACTTACCATTGTATTTTTGTAAAAATGAAATAATTGATTAATAAAATGATGTCTAACGGCTTTGTTTCGCTATTTTAGCCACTGAAGAAGTTGCAAAACCAGCAACGAAACGTTTGGCCTATTTAAATAAAAACCTTGTATTTAATTTAAAGTCAAGTCCAACTCCCTACGATCCCTTTAATTATTTATAATTACATTTTTTCAATTTTCTTTTAATAAAATTAATTGGTTTTTTTATTTTAAATTCCACTAATAGATCATTACAAGTATTGTTATATACTAGAATCTGCCAATTTAATTAATTAAAGGTATTTTTCTATAAAATAATTTAATAGAATATCAATTTCATTCTCTTAAAAATACAACAACTCGAAGTATTGTACCTCCTTCTTCAGGATTTAAAAGGGTCAACGAAAGAACGAGAATTAGACAGAAATCAAGTTTCTAGGATGAGTGGTTTTCATTTTATGAAAGAAAGAGAGCGATTTTTTTTTTACAAAAAATTACAGTTTTTCAAAAATTCAGCCTAATTGCGGCACAGGTTACCATTGTCCGATTAAGATGAAACTTTATTTACATTGTAGCAAATTTAATTTAGTTTAAAAATGTATAGAGTGGTCTTTGTCGAAAACGTGCTCCTTCATGCTCAAAATGGGGAAAAATCGAAAAAAGTACGAGTTTTAGGGATATTCAAAAGTGATCCCGGGGTCTGTTTTTTGACAGGCGCTAGTACCGGTTTTACTCAACCTAAATAAATGAAACTGTTATCATTTTACTCGTAATTTAAAGAGCTTTAATCTATTTAATATATATCTTTTTGATTTGATAAGCTGTTTTAGAGTTATTCTAGAATAATTGAAAAAACTCCGAAATTTTCTCATTTTGAGGCGCGTAGAAAAATTTCCACAACACAAATTTGGGAGAAAACTTAGGGTAGTAATATTGGAATAACAATAAAGGTATTTAGCAATAAAATCTTTGTCGGGAATTATTTCCTGTTAAAATCGTAATTTGCCTGGACTATAAATTAAGTTTTATTTCAATTTTATTTTATTTTCCCTGCGGTTAAAAATCGACCTTTTTACCTGAATTTAAAATTAAAAATAATATTAATTTATCGATTTTAATTGAATCAAAAAATTACCGAGCTATCTATCCTGCTAGTTTGTTTGCTATTACGTTACTGATTCTTATTGTTTTGAATTTCCGACGAAATTCAAATGCGTAATAAATTCACATTAGCTCAATAACACGAGAGAGAGAGAGAGAGAGTGATATTTTGCCCAATTTGTCCCCCACTATATTTCCAAGTGACCTTAAAATTGAATTGAGAAGAACCTTCTTGGAGTTGAACTTGAGCCTTCTGGCTTAACCTCTACTAGGATAATTAATAATAGGAAAAATGTACCACGCCCTTGTGAAAACTATTTCCGAGTGAAATGTGGGAATTTTGGTCCTTCCCTGAAAATATCACTCCAAATTTATCCCAAAAAATGGAACAAAAATATTCTTAATAAACGAAGAAGAGAAAGGAAACTTTTAGAAAGAATTTTCAAAATGAGCTATTGTAATGTAAAAATTCATTAATATTGATAAATAATTAATTGTAACAAACAATTGTTTAATTATAATAATTAAATATATTAGTTATGAAGCTGTTGAAGCTTTTACTTTTGTGATTAATTTAATTAAGAGTTGAAATTTTGTTAAAATCACACATGATTAATTTTAATTATTTATTGAACACGAATAAATAATACAATAAAACTACGACGTTTCGATCGATTTATTCTGCGATTGTTCTCAAGTATGAACACTGTTGAAATAATAAATGTATTTCAATATACCGCTCTCTTTTTTCGTTTAAAGTGAAATCCTCTAGGTCAGTGACCTAGGGGATTTAGTTTTGTCAAGTTGTTGTGAATGAGTGAGAAGTGTTCTAATGCTCATCTTGTGGTGTAGAGGTTAATCACGAGTGGATCTTAGTAAAATCGGAGTGGGTGCTCATACTTGAGAAAGATCTCAGAATAAGTCAAAATCCAAAAAAATAAGCATCTAATTTCGCATTTTAGTAATTTAATATTATTAAGTGAAAATTGTAGCTTAATAAAAAAAAACTATGATATTTAATTTTAATAAATCAATATTTTTTTTTAATATATAATCGATGTCATATTCTGAGAAAATTGTGGGTAATAAAAAAACTTATACCAAATACGCTTTCAGCACCCAAAAATACATAAGATTAAGGCAAATTAAGTTTTTACAAACATTTTTTTTTGTTGGCCTGTGTTATAATTAATTATGTGTGATTTTAATAAAATTTCAACTCTTAAAAACAAAATGTTCGAAAAATTCGAAAAATGTTAAGAGTAACGTTCGGAGGTCCCGAAAAAGCAGTAGGTTTTTTAGTACATCTAATTTTTTGAAAATAAAGTATTCAGGTTTTAATTTTATAGTAAATAATCTATGTGTACCTACATCTATTAAACATTTTAGCTTTTAATAATCCACCCCGACGTTTTCAGTTGAACAATTCTTCTTAAGCCAGACAGACGTGTTCGATTTCGCATATATACCGGAAATCTTACCAAATCATACGTGACGGAATTATTGTTGGAATTTAATCCTACGAACTGTTAAATTATTCAATGCACATGCAAGTTTTTTTGGCAAACGATATAAACTTTCCTCTTAATCTAAACATTTATCTTAGATAGATTGATTCAATGATTCGTTTACTAAACATGTGGGCTCCATTAAAAGGGCCGCATTCCACTTGGATTACCAACCCGGAATAAATACGTATATGCATCGAGCAACATAAAAATTATTTTATAAATATGCGTTCTTTTAAAATTTTTACACAAACAAACAAAATACACACTATTTATTAGTAATGAAGCTGTTGAAGTTTTTATTTTTGTGATTGATTTGATTTAGAGTTGAAATTTTGTTAAAATCACACATAATTATAATGATTATTTATTGAACACGTAGTTTATTGTATTATTTATTCGTGTTCAATAAATAATTATAATTAATTATGTGTGATTTTACTAAAATTTAAACTCTAAATACTCGCTATCAGTTTTCTCGATTCTTTTGCTAAAAGCTAAAATTTATATAGATGATAATTATGGGAAGAGGGAGAGAGGGAGAGATAACCAATCGATTTGATTGGGGAATAATGGAATTGAAATAATTATCGGAAAAGAGGTTTTTTATCTAATTAGATTTTTCCTCTTATTAAAAACACGGACTAAATATGAATAAGGACACTCGATGGTGGAGAAGCAATCTCCGAAATCGAAGCTAAAATACAAGGTATACATTAATTAATGTAAAATAATTGGTTTAATAAAGATGATAATTATGGGGACGAGGAATAGGAATAATGGAATTGAAATAATTATCGGAAAAGAGGTTTTTTATTTAATTAGTTTTTTCCTCTTATTAAAAACAAGGACTAAAAGATGATCAAGGACATTCGATGGTGGAGAAGTAATCTCCGGAGTCGAAGCTCAAAAACAATGTATGCATAAATTCATGTAAAATAAATGGTTTAATAAAAAAAAAAGATGATAATTATGAGGGATTGACGAGGGAAAGGAATATGGAATTTGAATAATTATCGGAAAAGAGGTTTTTTTATTTAATTAGTTTTTTCCTCTTATTAAAAACAAGGACTACAAAGATGATCAAGGACATTCGATGGTGGAGAAGTAATCTCCGGAGTCGAAGCTCAAAAACAATGTATACATTAATTCATGTAAAATAATTGGTTTAATAAAATTAAAAAAAAAAGATGATAATTATTATCGACAGGTTTCTTCATTATTTATATTGCATGATTTCGAATCATCAAATTATCATCACAATGTATATTAATAATCAATAAATAACTTATAAGAAAAATAATCATTTGATGCACTCAGCTGACTTTATCAGCTAGATTGCCGAAATGTTAAACTCACTCAAAAATATTACACCAATGTGACCACGACATATAGGGTTTTAACTTCAAATTCGGACTTTTCCATATCAAATTCAGGATTTTAAAAATCAACTGCGGACTTTTCCATATCAAATTCAGGATTTAAAATTGAAAATCAGACTTTTTCAAATCAAATTCAGAATTTCTATAAAACCATGAATATTTTACATATTAATTTATAGTTTTTTACTTGAAAACGTTTCTTGAGAGTACAAAATGCTAATCTTGAAAGATTTTAGTTAATGAGCTAAAAATTGGTACGCAAATATCTTACAATGTACCAAATTTTAGATTTTTACCTGAAAACGTTTTCTGAAAGTATAAAATGAGAATCTTGAAAGGTTTTAGTCGAGGGGTGATCCGCGATTGGAAGTAGGTGTACACCTCTTTGGAAGTATTTTGGAAGTATTTGGAAATATTTTGAAGTACTTGGAAATATTTGGAAGTACTTGGAAATATTTGGAAGTACTTGGAAATATTTGGAAGTACTTGGAAATATTTGAAAGTACTTGGAAATATTTGGAAGTACAAGTGGAAGTAGGTGTACAGCATATTAGGTCGCGGTTCACCCCTCGGTTTTAGTTAATGAGCTGAGAATTGGTAGGGAAATATATTAGAATGCACCAAATTTTAGCTTTTTATCTGAAAACTTTTCCTGAGAATGAAATAAAATTAAAACTTTTTTCTATTTTTTCAACTGTTTATTAATAAATTCTGAATTCGATTTGAAAAAGTCTGATTTTGATTTTTAAAATTCTGAATTTGGTTTGAAACATTCTGAATTTGATTTTTAATATCCTCAATTTGATATGGAAAAGTCCGCAGTTGATTTTTAAAATTCTGAATTTGTTATGGAAAAGTCCGAATTTGAAGTTAAAAACCTATATACACCATTGGGCGAATTCGTAGCTATCAGGATCAAACTGCTCGCTGGCCAAAAAATTATCAAATTTTCGAAATTTGCGGAGAGCATTACTGAATTTTTATTTTCCATTTATTATTTTTAAGTGTTATAATGTTATAATAATTCATAAAATATAATAATGTCTCGTTAGAAGAATGTTTTTTATCGAAATTTATTTCTTTACCTTGGATGTGAACCGAAGAATCAAAGAAAGAAAAGAAAGGAAACAAGAAAAAGCGTGCATTTGGTATAAACATCGGACTTTTTCATGCATTCGTCTTTTGACAAGGATAAATGATGCCAGGATCCTTGATAGGGGATTAAAAAGTGAAAAAAGTCTGCCTGGACAGACAGACAGACAGACACACGGCTACTGCTGGGACCATTTTATTCGAGGGAATATTTCATTCGAGTTTGAAGTCCATGGTCACTTTTAATGGCCAATTTGCACTTAGTATATTTTCTTCTTTCTTTCTTCGCTGCGATTCTGATTTTATGCGATTCTATAAAAAAAAGCCCCCCGAAAGATATTTAACTAGGTGTTAAAACTTTCCACAGGGCCCCTATTTGGGTGGAAGATTTCTTTTCAGAAAAAATGTTTCATTCAAATAAGCAATGGAAAATATTTTAACATACTCTGGTTCAAAAGGATCTCCAATGTTGTATTTGTTTTGAGACGGGAGAATGCATAGAGTCAATGTGTGCTGTTAGCATTTGTACAGCCTTCCCAGTCGTGTTGCTTGCATCCGAATCCATTGGAATGGATTAGGAACGTCTAAAAGGAGAATTCGGGAAGTTGGGGTCTCTGCCTTTGCTAAATACATAACTCCATACGTATAGCAAATTACACTGATCGACAAAAATTAAATAAAAATTTCTCGTAAACCTAACAATGGATTTCAATAGAGTTTCATAGGTACGTTGATTCTCATGTAATTTTCCGATTTTTTACAACACGTCCGAGTTTTGAGATATTATTGGTCAAAATGACGAAAAATGCCGTTTTTAACTATTTTCGTGTCCCATTAAATATTCAACAGCAATATTTGAAATCAAAATATTTTGTTGAAGTTATAGGAAACAGCTTCCTCTTTGATTTTCAAATTACCAATTGTTTTTAGCTCAATTAGAACTCGAGTTACAACTAAAAAAACATTGACTGTATGTTTTTATCTGTTTTTTTATCCTTTATATTCATGTATTATAGTTTTAGTTTTTTAGTTATAACTCGAGTTCTAATTGAACTACAAACAAGTGGTAATTTGAAAATCAAAGAGGAAGCTGTTTTCTATTATGTCAATCAAATATTTTGATTTCAAATACATAGTGCTGTTTAATATCTAATGTGACTCGAAAATAAGGAGAAAATGGCCTTTTTTTGTCGTTTTGACTCCGATTTTAGGTTAAATAACTTTAGGCAGAATAAGCCGATCGAAACGTCGTAGTTTTATTGTATTATATTATATTTTCGTGTTCAATAAATAATTATGATAGTTAATTATGTGTGATTTTAACACAATTTCAACTGTAAATCAAATCAATCACAAAAATAAAAGCTTCAACAGCTTCATTACTGATAAATATTTAATAACATATCTTTCCATTGTGTAATGAATTTTATATACAAAAATGATATTATAAACATTTTCTCCGTGTTATATTTTTTACAGTCCTTGGCCTTTTTGTTAGCATTGTTGACACATAATTGATGATTTTAATAATTATTTAAACACATTCCTTGAATTGTAACTTAGAATAAAACTTTTGTACTCAGATGTGCTGATGAAGGACAGAAACATTACATGTATTGTACACCACATTATGTTACACATTAAAGTTGAAACATTCTATCAACGAAAAACTCTTTATTGAACATCAAGTAACTATATTTTTCCGCAAAACCTCACAATTTTTCTAATATATTAATTATTTACGGAAACATCGGCGTTGGATTACGGTGGATTTTCATCGAGTCTCCAGCATAATTTTATTAAAGAAATAAATTTGTAAATCAGTTTTAATATAAGTATCTGATATAGGGATTGAAAAAGATAAACCGAATGTTTTCTACATTTGATTTCATCGCGAATCAAATGTAGGGAATTTTTGTCAAATATTGAGTGAAAATAATATCTGAACTTATATATTTCCAATTTGAAATAATGATTTTACATAAATTTTATAATTTTTCTCATTAATATATCAAAGAATAATTGATAAATCAATGAGAATTGTTTTTGACCGCGCTTATTTGTCTCGCGATAAATATCTTTTTCAAATAAGCGCGGTCAAAAATGATTCTCATTGATTTATCAATTATTCTTTGATATATTAATGAGAAAAATTATAAGAAAAAGATAAACATGTTAAACATTAAACACTGACAAAGTTGAACTTAAAATCATTCCCTTGACGAATTCTATCTCACTTTATCTATGTATAGGAACCAACGAATCTTATTTTTAATAATTTTATTAAAAATTCTTAATTTTTTTTCTAAATGCCTATTTACGTAGATATCTGATTAAGTTCTTATGTCTATAGGTAAACGTCTAAGAAAATATTTTTTGGCAAAGCTACTTCTCAATCCTAGTTAATGAGCTATTGTGATCACTTATTGTGTATCTAGCAAATGCGTGAATATCTATGGACTGATTTTTCGAAAATTCAATGTTACACAATCAATTTGTTAACAAATTATTTCTCACTTTTTTTCCATTAATAAATTCTAATTGTCGAACAAATTCCTTTGAATTGATTTCATTGAAAAAAAAAGAAAAAGAAAACCATCTATCTAATGGATGACCATTGGAGAAGAATTATTATCAAGCAAATACAAACGTCATCCTCGGTATAGAGGCGCATCAGACGCAGATGGAGGGGATGAAATATCGATGTGACATTGAAAAGCAATTAAAGGTTTTGTCAGGAATCGCTTCGACATCGACCAATTTATATAATCAACGGAGCTCCGATTTGATCAAATGATGCTATCTTATTATATTAAACGTGCAATTCTTCTATATATATAACGCTTTGGATGAAATTCACGGGTTAGAGAGGTTTTTATTTTGACAATTGGATCTGTCACGCTCTCATCTTCGGCTAAGTTGTTTTTGATGGATTTTTTGTTAATTGAAATAATTGAAAAAATTGGTTGTCTCGATAAAAATTTATTATTACATTTTTTTAATTTTCTTTTAATAAAATTAATTGGTTGTTTTTATTTTAAATTCCACTAATAGATAATTACAAATAATATTATATATTACAATTTGCCAATTTAATTAATTAAAGGTATTTTTCTATAAAATAATTTATTAGAATATCAATTTCATTCTCTTAAAAAATCCGACAATTCGTTACCGCCTTCTTCAGGATTTAAAAGGGTCAACGAAAGAACCTCGGACTAAAGTAGTAAAAATAAACTGCAACGGATCGTTGCTAAACTTTATCCAAATTCATTTGAAATATTAATATGTTTGTTCCTTTATTATTAATCAGATATCACTTGCAATTTGTAGTTCATATTGACATTAATTCAAAAATAATTCTCATTTAAGAGTCGAGGAATAACCATTCTACATTGGATTTTTGACGTTTCGGTTTTTATTGGTAACCATTGCTGAAGACATGGGAATCGACTTAAAATCAAAAATAGCCATCGATTCTCATCTAATACTTGAGGAATAACAATTCTACATTAGGTTTTTGACGTTTCGATTATTATTGGTAACCATTGCTGAAGACATGGAGGAAACGACTTAAAATCAAAAATAACTATCGATTCTTATCTAATACTAGAGGAATAACCTTATTGAATTCCATTTTTGATGTTTTGACTATTAATGGAAACCTCTACTGAAAATGTAGAAGAATCGACTTAAAATCAAAAAGACTAAATTCTTTTTGGTAAACAACTCAAGCTTGAGTTGTTTACCAAAAAAGAATTTAGTCTTTTTGATTTTAAGTCGATTCTTCTACATTTTCAGTAGAGGTTTCCATTAATAGTCAAAACATCAAAAATGGAATTCAATAAGGTTATTCCTCTAGTATTAGATAAGAATCGATCGTTATTTTTGATTTTAAGTCGATTCCTCCATGTCCTCAGCAATGGTTACCAATAATAATCGAAACGTCAAAAACCTAATGTAGAATTGTTATTCCTCAAGTATTAGATGAGAATCAATCGCTATTTTTGATTTTAAGTCGATTCCTCTATGTCTTCAGCAATGGTTACCAATAAAAACCGAAACGTCAAAAATCCAATATAGAATGATTATTCCTCAAGTACTAGATGAGAATCAATCGCTATTTTTGGTTTAAAGTCGATTCCTCCATGTCTTCAGGAATGGTTACTAATAAAAACCGAAACGTCAAAAATCCAATATAGAATGGATATTTCTCAAGTATTAGATGAGAATCAATCGCTATTTTTTATTTTAAGTCGATTCCTGCATGTCTTCAGCAATGGTTACTAATAAAAACCGAAACGTCAAAAATCCAATATAGAATGATTATTCCTCAAGTACTAGATGAGAATCAATCGCTATTTTTGGTTTAAAGTCGATTTCTCTATGTCTTCAGCAATGGTTACTAATAAAAACCGAAACGTCAAAAATCCAATATAGAATGATTATTCCTCAAGTACTAGATGAGAATCAATCGCTATTTTTGGTTTAAAGTCGATTCCTCTATGTCTTCTGCAAAGGTAACGGATTAGAAAACAACGCAGTTGCTATGGTTACTCATAAAAATTCCTCCCAAATTTTTAGCATTTCACAGAGAGAAGCCTATCCATTCTTACTTAAGCAAGGCTAAATGAGCTATAATAAAACTTTCAAATGAATAAATTAAAAAAAATTAAAAAAGTACCATCTTACTCTAGAGTAAAGTACTTTAAAATATAATTTTACTAAAAACTTTATTTAACCTTTTTTGTGGTCCCCAAGGTACTTAATTAGGATATTAAATTTCATCAAAATTGGTTAAGTCATTTTCAAGATATTTAGAAAAAACTAAAAAAGTACTGAAATAAAGTACTAATGTTTGTGGGCCGATATGTACCAAAAACTAATCAGCGCTTCATTTTGTTAAACTAATGGTAGGTTTTCAATTTCATTTCAATCGGTGCAACGGTGTGGAAAAAATCGTGGGCCAAAAAAGCGATAACATACATCCATACGCACGCACTAAATGAAAAAATCGCCCTTTTTGGCCTCTCGACGAGACCCCATGTAATTTTTGACAAAACCGTCACGTGTTAAAATTCAACCTATATGAATACTACAATTTGTGACTTTAATTGAGTCCATGGGTTCCGTAGTCTTTACCTGAGGACCCTTTGAAGCCACGCTTGCCCCGAGAGCGATTGCAATACTTTACCCATGCTTTGCATTGGATAAAGTAAAAAAAGTAAAAAGTAGTAAAAAATTATAGTAGATATATAATCTCAAAATTGACTATGTTGGCTACATCTCAATTATTCAATATCTCATTAGTTAGTTTTATCAAATTATCTTCTATTTAATAAAATATTAAACATTTTATTCTGAATAAAATGACACCTTAATTTTGAAAATCAGTTGTCAATTAATCGAGTTATGATGGTATTTTTATTTTTATTATTATAGGTTAGTCAAAGTTAACTGGTTGAGATGAAATCGGCCATCATCGAATTTTAAATATTTGAATTTGAACTTGATTCATTTTCCAATGCTGCCATCTTACATCGATTTATTCAACTCGCTCTTGTCAAATTAATTATGAAAATTCAAAACAATTGTTTCTTGAATCCAGTACCATCTTTTATTTCATTTACTTAAGAATAACTAACCCTAACTATAACCACCATAACTCGGTAAATAATTAACCGATTTGCAAAAATAAGGTGTCATTTTGTTTATAAATAAATTATTAAAATTTAATTTAATATAAGATAATTGTAAAAAGTAACAATTATTGATAAATAAAGAATTAAAAATTGACATGGCAACCATTTTAAAAATTTAAGCCTATACTCATTTTTCCTTTATTAGCGACAAGTGAAGATATGCCTTAATTATACTGATCTCGATTTTGGAATATACATTTTATTTAACTATTAGACGACAAAACAAGGAAAATTCGTCATTTTTTAATATTATTTTTAATTGCAATTACATTCAAAACTTTGTGGCCAGTGAATCGTCTTGATAATGGCTATAGCGGGTCAAAAAGTTGATAAAACTATAACTTAAGTTTATTCAATTTTATTTAATCGACATTTTTACCTGAATTTAAAATTAAAAATAATATTAATATATCGCTTTTAACTGAATCAAAATATTACCGAGCATCGCTCGGTGTTCCAGGTACTTATTATTATTATATTATTATGGTTTATTTAACATGGCGTTTTTTTGAACGAGGTGTACGTCAATCAAAAATATTTCGAGTGAAGCGAATTCAAAATTACCTGAGCAATTTATTAAAGTATACACAGAAAATGTAAATGATAAATTATGATCATCATCACTGCCAAGTGATATTATTTTATTCTTAAAATTATTTTTATTCGGTACTTTTCAATCATGCTTTTTAGAATAAGAATTTAATTTAAGACAAAGCATATTTTTAAAATAAATTATTTTGATTTATAAATGATATGATAATAAATCTAAAATATTGTATAATTGATTTAGTTTACCGAGTACAGGGTGGCCATTCAAACACAATTTTCAAATTACCGATTAATTACCGGTTTTCACGGTCAAAAAATGTCGATTTTTCCCGGTCGGCAGTAGCATATTAATAATAGAGGGAAAGTGCCCAAAACCGGACCATTATTTTGTTTTTGATTAAAAAAAAAAAAAAAAATAGAAAATATCAAAAAATTATGTTTTAAAAACATGTAATATTTAATAATTGATTGGATGTCTGGTGAGGTGTTTCGGATAATAATATTACTCGGTGTTCAGTAATTAATTCAGCTTTTAAATTTGTATAAGCCTTTGAGTGATTTTGTTGGACAATATTGTACATTTATTTATTTATTATTTTATCACTTTCCGTGATGTCGATTGTTTAAAGCGACAAAAATCTCTCTGTACACAGGTTGCTGATGAAGGCAGGGCTGCCAGAAACAAATAAATGTACAATATTGTCCAACAAAATCACATAAAAGCTTATACAAATTTAAAAGCTGAATTAATTACTGAACACCGAGTAATATTATTATCCGAAACACCTCACCAAACATCCAATCAATTATTATAATAGTAAGGATATACTGGTACAGCACGATGGCTACATTGCTTGCTCAAAAAAAAAAATAAAGTAATATTTACTTTACAATGTTACGCACCATTTGCATTTTTTTTAGTAAATATAAATAAAAATTAGCATAAAAAAAAATTATTTTTAAAATCTTGACGCTTTGGGGATTTGAAAAATAGTTGCCGAAATCGGACCCTTTAGTCAAAATAACTCTAAAGAAATTTAAAAAAGTATTAAATCAGAGAAACCATAATCTAGTTTCAAAGCATAAGTATAATAACTGAAGGTTTTCTACATTTGATTCAATCGCGAATCTAATGTAGGGAATTTTTGTCAAATATTGAGTGAAAATAATATTTGAACTTATATATTTCTAACTTGAAATAATGATATTAAATAAATTTTAATTTTCCTCATTAATATATCAAAGAATAATTGATACGTCAACGAGGATTATTTTGACCGCGCTGATTTTGAAAAAAGATATTTTTATCTCGCGAGACTACTGCGGATTACGCTATTAGAGTCTGCGGAGTATTAAGTCTGGACCAAGAGAGAAAAAGATGTGATCCACTTAGCTACAATCCAACGTCATTTCGCGTATAGCCCGCTAGACATTCGGATGGATCACCAGCGGGCTATACGCGAAATGACGTTGGATTGTAGCTAAGTGGATCACATCTTCTCTCTGTCCGGACTTAATACTCCGCAGACTCCAATAGCGTAATCCGCAGTAGTCTCGCGAGATAAAAATATCTTTTTCAAATCAGCGCGGTCAAAATAATCCTCGTTGACGTATCAATTATTCTTTGATATATTAATGAGGAAAATTAAAATTTACATAAGTATAATAGGTATAACATTCTGGCATCAAAACGAACATTTTACCAAATACAAAATCAATTCAAATTTGACCCAGTCAGAGCTCATTATTTACTTAATTATGGTTTAGATAATCAAGAATTTTTCTATGCGTAATTTGTTTACTTTATGTATAATTTGAAGTTGTTGTTTTTTCCTTTTCTCACCAATAAGAAGGGGCCTATAAGTACTTGTTAAAATAAATCCGTGGTATGTTAATCGAGGCTGTTTCGGATTTGTCCCCTAACACTTGAAAGGCGGTTTTGTCCCCTCTCTCTTAAGCAGTTGTCCGTGTCAATGGCCACGTCGGGGTCATACGCATGCCGACACACACTCGGACAAATATTAGAGGGTTCTATTACATACACATATACTTAAACAACTCACAAACAAATTGTTTACATAAACATAATTTCAACTAATCGTCAAAAATATTCTGAAATTTTATTATATGATTCAGAATACCTAATGATTGCCTGCCGGGCCCCCACTGAACTACTGAATTCAATCGAAGATTTTAAATTTATTTTTTAAGGTACTTATAGTCTCATGCTAGTTTTCTGATATTATAGTAGCTACGCGTATTTCTTTTTGAAGTGAAACTTCTTTAGAGACGTATCTGTTTAATTTTTTGTGTTACAATAAAGGAGAAATGACTCAATAGAGAGGAAATAAAATTTTTAAAACCCACTAATATTTAATGAGAAATAAAATTTATAATAATTAGAAAATTTAAATGATTATTTTAAAACCCACTAATATTTAATGACAAATAAAATTAAAAAATTTAAATTAATCAATAAAATCTAGGGCTAAAGAAGTTTCACTTCCCCCGTGAGCTTATGTAGATACTCATATTTTTTTTAAATTTCAAGTTCCTTTTCTAAGTGATATCTATAAAAATTATATACCTATTTCGTTAATCGTATCCATATTTATGGATTATTTATGAAATAGTAGGAAATTGGAAAATTAAAATTAAAAACAGAGTTTTTCTTTTAATGAGTCGGACGTTTCGTCGTTTATTTTTTCGACTTCCTCAGCGGCTGTAATTTTTAATACAATCGAATACAAGAGTTTTTATCAATAAGCTTTTCACCTTTCTACTAGCTCATAGTGTCAAAAAATCGTTAAATCATCAAATTTCCTGCCGAGTCTTGGAAAAGTTTTCACTTTTTCTTCCTAATGAAATTTCATATAGTTTCTTTCAAATTACTAGTTATAATTGTACTAGTATGTAATTTTTGACAGTTTTCTTTAAAAAAATTTTTTAAAATAACCACCCAAAGTGGGGGGATGGTCAAAAATGAAAATTCTAGCCCTTTCGGCCAAACTGAACCAAATTTCATAAACACACCTCCCCAAATTGGGGTGGAGGGTGTAGGGTCAGAAAATTTAAATTTAGGCCCTTGTAATAAATCCTAAATTTTGTATACATATTCTGTGGAGCCCCAGAAGGCTAGAAATACAAAAACTAAGTTTGGGCCTAGATTTTAATTTTGGCCTTCACCCAATTTTGGGTGGTTAGTTTTTGCATTTCTAGCTTTTTCGAGGCCCACTGATTATGTATACAAAATTTAGTTGAGTTTGGTCGAAAGGGCTAAAATTTTCATTTTTGGCCCTCCCCTCCCCTATTTTGGGTGGATATATATGACATTTTTTTAAACAAAAATGTCAAAAATTACTTCCTCTATAATTTTGGTTTTGATGAAATTTTCCGGAGAGTAAAGAATTTAGGACTTATCTGTAATCATTGAGGTGATTTTACGGTATTTTTGACATCTTCAGGGGTCGATTACCCCTAAAAACGTCTTGATTTGGCTAGTAAGAATTTGACTTTCGGGGTGTGTGCTGATCACAGTACAGTATGGGATATGTTATTTGGATTCTAAAATCAGATTCCAAAATGATCAAATTGCTCTTAGACTAAAAGGACTCAATAAGTAAAATGATTCTTTGAGTAAATGTGTCCACGAATATATTGTTTTTGAGACCTTATCAGAGTGTCATCAAATTAATTTCTCCTAATTAAGTCAAATTAACTATCAAAGTACAAATTTGTAGTTAAAGAAAAATAATGTTTTTTCCCCCATTAGAATAATTACTATTGATAAGATTATAGAGAAGTGTGTCCGTTTAGGAAAGTTTCTTTTCGGTGGAGTAGTAAGATACTTTACTCCACTTCAGAAGTTCAAACCAACCAATGTTTATCTTGGCAAAGAAAGCGCACTGACATCCCGAAACGCTAATCAAACATTAATGTTTCTTCAAATGCTACAAGAGGTAATTAAGAGATAAGAGAATGAGCACTCAATCATTCGAGAGATCTGACATCGAAATTAATTAAAAAAGAAAATTAAGAAAAATATGGAAAAACCGAACATCCTAATTTCTCCTTAGGAACCGGTGAAGTAGCAAGAGAGGGTCTCTCGAATGACGAGCATGCGCGATTAGGATGATGTAATTTTATTTTAAAATTACATTATGCCTAGGGAATCAATAGAAAGATTTTTATAAATATTTTATTACATTATGTTTATACGAGCTTTTCGTGCGTGCCTTCGGCACGCCCTCGAAGCTCGGCCCTCCGGGCTGATGCCCTGGCGGGCAGCGTCTCGGTCCAAAAATTTGATCCCTCTTAAAAAACCACACTCCAAATGTATTCCTGTAAACTCCCGAAAATACATACTCTCTTAAAATTTTCGCCTCATTTTCGTCCTGACACAGCTACAGAAATGAGAATCTAGATATAAGTCTGGGAGTATTTCTTATTTCTATAATCTACAGCATTGTGATATTTTTTGTGTGGAAATATGTAGATTTATTTAAATAAGTGGGATCGTGTGAGGAGGAGAATTATATTATATCATTTTTTTTTAATTTGGGATCGATAATCGATATAAGGCTCCAAATATTTAAAAGAGATCAGGTGTTTATATGACAGGCTGCTCGAGTATTGCCATGAGAAACTCGGGCGTGCGCTCTTTCTCTGCGCAAAGAAAAGCAAATTGAATATTTAATTTTTGAGTGGTGAGGGGGGCGGGGATGAGGAATAATTATCAATATATTTAATGTTTCTTAATTTAAAATCAATTGGAATGTTTCATTTCAAAATTCGAGTCCAAATTACGATTAAATTTCAAATTTGCCGCAAATATACTGACGGCGCTCCCTGTCGGCAGCATCACGTCAGCGTTATTACAAATTAATCTGGACTAATCTATATAGTATATTATCATCTGCGAAGTCCGCCTTCGGCGAGTATCTTGAAGCCCCCTATGGTGGTCATTATTTTGGGTATTTTCAAATTTTTTCGCTGACAGAGGCTTATATGGTTAGAAATAAATTTTTTTTTTTTTTTTTTTTTTTTTTTTTTTTTTTATTAGACTCCATAGTATACATCGGCAATCTGCCCTTGCGGGCAATAAGCTTATTTACAGACAATAAATGAAAAAATGACATGGTTAGTATTAACAATATTTGAGGTAGAATAATGAGAGCTCCATTGAGCTTTACATTAAGGTGTGAATTTTGTATTTAAACTATGATTAAAAATAAATTAGAACTAAACTAAAAATATAAAAAGAAAGAAAAGGTTTGGCGTGATCACGTGAAGCGCTGCGGTAGGTCGATTGGTCTGTGTTTTTTTAATCTTGTTGGTGGTAGTGTTGATATTATGTCTTGAGCATACTCATTGGGGTGGTGAGTCAGTTTGTTTAGGTACGTGTGGCTGTGATGTCTTATTTCGTCTTTGACTGAGGGGATTTCTATGTCTTTTAGTATTGTGCAGTTTGGTACCCAGCTCGGGGCATCAGCGATTGCTCTCAGCACTTTGTTTTGAAATCTTTGAATAATTTCTATGTTGGATTCGGCTGCTGAGCCCCAGAGTTGTATACCATATGTCCATATTGGTTTTAGTATTGTTTTGTAGATAAGTATTTTGTTGCTTTTAGTCATTTGTGAGCGTCTTCCAATTAGCCAGTATGATTTTTGGAGTTTAAGTCCCAGTTGTTTACGTTTTGTCTTGATGTGCTTTTGCCAGGTTAGCCTTCTGTCCAGATGCATTCCTAGGTACTTTGCGTCGCTAGCCTGGGGGATGGGTTTATTGAAGATTTTGATCATGGGGCAAGAGCCTTTTTTTAGGGTGAAAGTTACATGAACTGATTTAGTCTCATTGACGTTGATTCTCCAAGTGTTGAGCCACTTTTCGATATCATTGAGGGTAATTTGTAGTTTACGAGAGGCTAGTTCGGGGTCGTTGTCGGTTGAGAGGATAGCAGTGTCGTCAGCGAAAGTTGCAATGGTGGTCAAATTTGTAGTGGGTAGGTCAGCTGTGTATAAGAGGTATAGAAGCGGCCCAAGCGCGCTACCCTGGGGCACACCTGACTGAATTGGATATAGTTTGGAGTAGTCAGTTCCATATTTGACGTAGAAGTGTCTGTCTTTTAGGTACGATTTTATGATTTGGTAGTAATGGTATGGTAAGTCTCTTTTTAGTTTGTATAGTAGACCGTCGTGCCAAACCTTGTCGAAGGCCTGAGTCACGTCCAGAAACACTGCGGAGCAGTATTTCCTCGACTCCATGGCCATTTGGATTTCGTTGACTACGCGGTGGACTTGTTCTATGGTTCCATGATTTCTTCTGAAGCCAAACTGATGATTTGGGAGGAGTCTTCTTTCTTGAATTATTGGGTGTAGTCTCTTCATGAGTAGTTTTTCGAAGATTTTTGAGAAGATTGGGAGGAGGCTGATCGGTCTGTATGACTTTACTTCGTCCGGCTTTTTCCCTGGTTTTAGTATCATAATTATTTCGGCCAACTTCCATAAGCTGGGGAAATAGTTGATGCGAATTATGGCGTTGAATATTTGCGTAATGGCTTTGTAGCAAGTTTGGGTGGCTTCTTTTAGTATTTTTCCGGAGATAAGGTCATGTCCGGGTGATTTTTTAGGGCTTATTTCTTTTATTAATTCTATTATTTCAGAGGTAGTAAATTTGTTAATGGGGTAGTCCATTTGTTGAGGGGAGTCCATATATTTACTTATTTCATTATCTATGTGCTTGTCATTTGAGGGGAAGGGCTGGAAGGTTGATGAGAGATGTGTGGCAAATGCCTGGGATTTCTCTTCATTAGATCGGGCCCAATCATTTGCTTGGCTTCTGATTGGTGAGTTAAATTCTTTTCCTCTTTTTAATCTTCTTGTGGCTTTCCATAGTGAGTAGTCTGTTTTTTCATTTGGAGTGAGGTTTTCTAGGTACTCTTGGATTTTTGAGTTTTTTTCGTAGTCTAGTAGGTCTTTTAGTTCTTTGGTGGCTCTATTTAATAGGTTTTTATTTATTGTTGTCCGTTCGCGTTGCCATGTTTTCCTCAGTCTTCTCTTCTCAGAAATTTTATTTACTATGTGTGCGGGTAGTTTATCTTTGGGTTTTGTATTGAATATCCCTGGGGTGGCGTTCCATGCTGCTTTTTGTATACTAGTTTGAAGGGAGTCGACGGCGGTATCTATGTCTTGTTCTGTTTTGAGTTTAATTTTTAGTGAAATGAGTTTGTCTAGTTCTTGTCTGAATTTATTCCAATCGGTTTTGCTTGTGTGTAGGGTTGGCTTTTTTTCATTTATCAGTATTTTGTTATGTAATTCTAGAATGATGGGGGAGTGATCTGAGGAAAGGTCGAAGCACGAGATTATGTTGATTTTTTTGTGTCGATGCCTTTTGTTACACAAAAGTCTAGCAGGTCGGGTATTTTGTTTTTGTCTGATGGCCAGTATGTGGGTTCCCCTGTACTTATACAGGTCATATTGTTGGATTTGAGTGTTTTGGCTAGCTCTCTGCCTTTTGTGGTCGTGGTTCTCGAGCCAAACGAGCTATTTTTTGCGTTGAAGTCTCCCCCGCTAGGAACCTACTTCCCAGTGTTTTGAAGAATTTTTGAAAGTCTTCTTCTTTGTTGTTGTGTTTTGGTGGGCAATATATTGAAGATATATTCATAGGTTGAGAGTTTGCGACAATTTGAATGGTGGTCGCCTGGATATTCTCTTTTCTATATTTCTCCATTTCATGATGCTTTATACTCTCACGAATGAGTATTGCTGTGCCGCCTCGTGCTTTGTCTTTTGGGTGTTTGGTATCATATATTTTATAAGTTGGTATTTTGATGTAGTGCTTATCGGTAAGGTGGGTTTCTGATATTAACATTATGTCGATGTTTTGGTGTGTTAGGAAAGTTTTTATTTCTTGTAGGTGTTGGTTTAATCCGTTTGCGTTCCACACTGCTATTTTATATTTAGGGTGTAGGGCCATTGGAGATTTTATTAACAAGAGAAGTAAGAAGGTTAAGCATTGTTCCCATTTGTCTTGAATTTTCACGATTTTGCTCTATGAGTTCCTTAATTAATGATTTGAGTTCATTGGTGTCATTATTTGGGTCATTTGGGCTGTTTGTATTGTTTTCTGTTAGACTGGAATGGTTTTCTGTGGGAAGGTTTGTTTTTTGGGAATTTATTTGGTGCCAAGTTTTTGGAGATTGAATTTTTGTATTTGGGTTTACGTTTGGGCTATTTGTGTTTTTTTCTGTGGAGGTGGTCGAGATTGTGGAGGAATTTATCTTTACGGATTCTGTGTTTAGACTGGTGTTTGTCAGTTGTTGAGGTGTTGTTTGGGTGGTGTTTTTTTGCAACGGTTGGATTGGGACTTTTGTCATTCTCCTGAGTTGGGGATATAATTTTTCTTGGAGCTGTTTGTGGATTATGCAACCCCGATAATTGGCTGGATGATTTCCGTTGCAGTTTACACATCGGACTCCATTATCCTTGTCTTTGCGTGGGCACTCTGAAGATAAATGTGATTTTGTACATTTGACACATCGAGGTGTTTTATGACAGAAGTTTTTTGTATGCATGTAGTCTTGGCAATTGGTACACTGGGGGATGGTGCGCTTTGCATGAGGTGGTTCAAAATATACTTTGCAGCAGCTGATTTGTTTTATATCGTATATTTGTTTATTATTTTCTTTTGCCTTTAGGTCTAGATAAAACATGGGTAGAGGCTCTTTAGTAGTTCTATGGCGTATGTTCCATATGTTTGTAGTTACATGTCCGAGTTTTATTAGTTCGGCCTTGATATGGTCTGTATTGGATGAGGAGTGTAATCCGCGCAAAACGACTCTGTATGTTTTGTCTTCTTTATTTTTGTAGGTGTGGTATTCTGTTTTATTTTGGTCGAGCGCCTGTGTTACAATGTCTAGGTCTTCTTTTTTATGCAATTGTAATTTTATTTTATTTAATCCTAGTGTCGTGATTTGATAGCGTGTATTTACCAATTTGTTTAGTAGTTCTTGTAGGGGAATTATGTTATGGACCTTGTAGATGGTTATTGGTGGCGGAGGTTTAGGTTGGCTGGTGTTGTTGGTTACCGTATCATTTATTTTTTGTAGTGGTTCGAACATGTTTTCTGTTTCTATTGCTATTGGTTTGTTAAGCCAGTAGGAGTCGAGGGTTAATTGCTTTACTCGGGAATATTTTCCGGAGTTGAGACTTCTTTTTTTGTTTGGTACTTCATGCCAGGCGTCATTATTATCGGAGGAGTCGCTAGTGTTGTGTTCGGAGTATACTTCCATATTTTCTGTGAGCGGGAGGTGTGTGGGTGGAGGAGAGTCTTCTGCGTCACTGAGGCCCATCAGGACGTCTTTGTGGGGAGGGGTAGGCCTTGGAGGGGTGGGAGGGGAGGGGAGAGTTTTGAATTTGAATGGAGCGCTTCTACTAGAGCGCCCCTGGTGGGCGGTTGGGAAAGCAAGCTCAGAAATGGCAAGTGTTTGTTAGAGGAGGGGATAGTTTTGAATTTGAATGGAGCGCTTCTACTAGAGCGCCCCTGGTGAGCGTTTGGGGAAGCAAGCTCAAAAATAGCAAGTATTTGTTGAGGTTAAATTTTAATTTAAAATCAATTATATTTTCGTTTTAAATTATAATTTATATTATAATTTATATTGCGAGATATAAAGGAGTACCTGATGGTTAGCTGTGTTGCAGATTTGGCACGCTGAATGTTTCTGGGTTCCTATTCAGAGAGAATTCTGGAGCACATGGTCACACACAAGTTGCTGCTATGGCGTCTTGGGCAGGAATGAGAAATAAATAAAAAAATAAAATATCACCCAAGTTTTAAGTAATTTTAACGTGTGCCGCACAGCGATGCAGGTTTCCCATCTACGGTAAATAGCATGGGGTTTTTGGTATTGAATGATCAATGTTTTATTCCGGCCAAAGTGATCATTAAAAAATTTGAAACTCTGTAGACTTTATCCTTATAATAGTAGCTATCCTTGAGAATTTTTAGAGATTCCCAGCTATTATAATTTTGGAGTTACAGCTAGATAAAAAACTGCTATATCTTAGTGTTAGTAAGTTATATACTCCAAAATTATAATAGCTAAAAATCTGTAAAAATTCTGAGGGATAGCTACTATTATAAGGATAAAGAGTACAGAGTTTCAAATTTTTTAACCATTACTTTGGCCGGAATAAAAAATTGATCGTGCAATGTCAAAACACCATTTTATTTAGATGGGAAACTTGCATCGCTGTTTAAAATTGAGAATGACTTGAAACTTGAGGGAGATTTTTTATATTTATTTCGAACCATATGAGCCTCTAGCAGAGTAAAAATTTGAAAATACCCAAAATAAGGACCTCCCTAATGGCCCCGGACTATGCAGTGGGTTACAAAATAATAATTTAAATTTTCTAATTTTAATAAATTTTATTTGTCATTTGAAGGAAATATTTATATTCTTTAAATAGTCATAAAATATTAGCAATTTGAGGAAATATTACCTAAAAATATGAAAATAAGAATAAGGGATGTTATCGAAAATAAAAACAATTGCACCCTCTTTTCTGATTATCAAAATATTAAGACTCCTAAATTTTTAAAATTTTCATCACATTATTCCGATTCTCTTTAATTTCTTTCTATTTTATGTATTATATTTAGAGGTTTCAAGTAATTTAGAGTAGGTCAATTTTTAACCGAATTTTTTTTTTATGTATGTTCAGTGATAACTTTTTACCATGTGGACCGATTTCGATAGGTTTTTTTTCATTTGAAATAGGGTACCTTAGGGGAGGTCCCATATTAATTTGGTCAAGTTCTGATGATATAATCAATGACAAAATAACGGAAATCTTCAATTCTTATAAGCAAATAATGGAAATCATAATAATTCTTTTATAAAAAAATATTTTTAGAAAAAAACCGACTAATAAAATAATAAGTCGGTGCTAAACATATACATTTTATATTATTTTTATTAAATTTTAATAGTATTTACTTAATTCACCTAGTTTATTTTTCTCAAAAAGAGCTGAAAATTTTTTTATTGGAAACAAACGTTTAATTCCAACAAGCAAGCATTATATTATAGAATTTAAACATCGTAAAAATGATATTCCAAGAGATATAGATTATTTTTAGAAAAATAAACAGGAGCTAATATTAAGATCCTATAGTATATTATATTCCAAATTTACTTTTATCTATATTTTGATTTTCAATGGTTTCTTTATAGTTGAAACAAGTTTTACTTTGGTAGTTATTTCATGATTAGTAAATTCCCTTTCGTGAATAGCCTACTTATTTGTTGCTGATGTTTTTTTTTTTAAGAAAACAGACATCTCATAGAGTTGTAATTACCACCTGCATAGTACTAATGATGTTTTTTCTGATATTTGAAAATAAATAAATAAAACTATGAGAAGCATGCAATGCAATACAAAGTATATGTTGATCAACTTACTGCTTCGCATTCGCATCTGACGCAATACATAGTGCCAAAAGGAACACCCAAATCTGGATACCAGGTGGAGCCGATTTCCTTCAGCTGAGACCCGAAATGACATTCTGAAACAAAAATAAACCATACATTAGTTGGGAATAATAATATAGTAATTACACATAAAACATTAAGAATTTCAGCTTAAATAAATAAGATATGGTCTTTTTAGATGAGAAAAGTTATTTGCTACAAACACGACGTTTTGGTCTTTAATTATATCATCATAGAGTATTTATTCGGTTGAAAAGTAGGAAAGGAACGACTTAAATTCTCAAATTATTATAACAAATAATTGTCAGCAAGTCTTATCTAAAATAGTAATTTGGTAGAATGGTTTCAACACTAGAATCTACAGAACTTTATTTTAAGAATTACCAAGGGGTGATCCGCAATTGGAAGTAGGTGTACTTGAGAATATTTGGAAGTACTTGGAAATATTTGGAAGTACAAGTGGAAGTAGGTGTACAGCACATTAGGTCGCGGTTCACCCCTCGAAAATTACCTACAAGCATGTTTTACTTTTATACCAAAAATAATATATTTAAATAAGTACGTTATAATGAAAAGCAGTCCATAAATTATCTAATTTTATACAATTTCCGACGTTTCGGAGACTTTTTCTCTCCTTCTTCAGAGAAAAAAAGTCCCCGAAACGTCGGAAATTGAATAAAATTAGATAATTTATGGACTGCTTTTCATTATAACCTACTTATTTCGCTTATCAGTCCTTCTTTATAAGAAAATAAATAAAATTAAATACATTTAAAATATAACAGTATTTTGAAGCTTGTATTTTTGTGATTAATTTAATTAAGAGTTGAAATTTTATTAAAATCACACATAATTATTTATTGAAAACGAATAAATAATACAATAAAACTACGACGTTTCGATCGACTTATTCAGCGATCGTTCTCAAGTCTCATTTTCAATTAAAATCGGAGTGGGTGCTTATACCTAATTGAGAACGATCGCAGAATAAGTCGAAATGTCGTAGTTTTATTTTATTATTTATTAGAGTTCAATAAATAATTATAATTAATTAATTATGTGTGATTTTAATAAAATTTCAAATCTTAATATCACTATTTTGTTTTCTAATTTCCAAAATTTATCAGCCGAAAGTTTGAGCAAGAAATCCCAAAATTTAATCAATTCTTTACTTAAGAAATAGAAAATTTTTTGCTCCAGAAAGAACATTCGTGTTTTGTGAAGTTAAACTTCTTTAGCGACGTATCTGTTAAAATTTTTTTGTTACAATAAAGGGGAAATGACTCAACAGAGGGGAAATAAGAACAAGCCTTGAGTTCGAGAAAGTAAGCATGTGTATCTAGTTGTGTGTTGGCGCATCCGTGATATTGTGACCACTTTGTTTTTTTGTTTTTTTTTTGTTTTTCTTATTCAGTATTTTGGACTAAAGGTAGTTGTTCCGCCAAATGCGTTTTTTTAGGATTTTTTTGAAATTTATACAGATTATTATTTAAATACTTCTGCATCGATTAGTGGCAAAACGAAATTTATGAACAATACAGTTCCGGAGATATTAAATTTCAAATATAGAGTTTTTCAGACTCTTATACATTGCACTATACGGGATATCGGAAGATTTACATACATATTTAATTATAATTAAGAAACCCTTCTTACCATTTTTATAAAAAAACTAAAGCAACATTAAACAATAACCAATAGATATTTTAAGACAATTTTGATTCATAGTTATAACACAGTTTCTGAGATAATAATGAATAAATAATGAAAAAAAATTATATATGTATGAAAAAAAATTTACACTAAAAACAATTTGACAACAGCGCATTTATTTAACCAGTGAAAGATGTATAAAGCGCGCATGCGCTAGATTTTTTCAAAATTATAATTTTCATTAGGTGTAACGTAGGCGTTGATTAAATTTGTTAAAAAATAACAAAACGATTTTAATAGAAATTTTTTAACTATAAAAATGTATTTTATCTGTCTTTTTAATAAAAAAATATTCAATCTCTTACAATGGTGCCAGATTTGTCAAACGAGCACGGGATTGGCTAGAATCGGTACATAAACAGCAAAAAGTTTTGGGCTTGTGAATTATGAATCCTTATTGTCTGTTCTATATAATCTAGCATTAACTTTTTGCTAGTATTGTCGCGAAATAACTACCTTAAGTATTTTTATTTTTCGTTTTGGCAGTAGAGTTAGGATATGCATTCAAAAGAACGTTTTGTGTTGTTGGTTGCATCATCAGGCGCTCTCTATTAAAACATCTATTAAAATATTTAGGGCCAGTTGTATGTCGGTTGGTAAAGTCTTTGTAAAAGTTGACAAAGGCTAAAACCTTAGAATTTACATTGTGCCCGGCCGGATGGCCAATAAGATGACACGTACTTTCATCTGATTGACCACCCGGCCGGGCACAAGGTGAATTCTAAGGTTTTACCCTTTGTCAACTTTTACAAAGACTTTAGCAACCGACATACAACTGGCCCTTAATTTAAATAATTTTAAAAATAATAATAGTTGATTAAACCATTTTAATATTTTATAATTTTTATTTTATGATTTTATTTTATAACTTTGTTCTCACAGGGCGGAATATTTTTGGCCGTTGTATACAAATAACATCTACTGTTAAAGAAGTTTCATTTCCCCCGTCAGTTTATCTGGAAGAGGCTCACACATAATTGTGTGTATAGAAATTCAGATACACCGACAGACCAAATATGGTCAAAAAGTTAGGAATAGAAAAAGAAACGGCAATGCCGATGCAGCATCGTCCTTAACTCACTTATCAGATGGTGACATGTGGGAGGTCAAAGGATCTATAATATCTAATCAATGAAGATAAAAGATAATTTAAAACAGCACTCCAAATAATGAGTAAACAATTCGAAAATTAATTCATATTGACGATGCCGAAATGTCCAACCAACAAGTTGTTTTAATTAAAAAATTGTCCTGTGTTGTTTTTTAGTTTAATTTCAAATAAAATATTTTATATATAGGTCACCATGTTGATATTAATATTATTTATCAAACGGAGTATTAAAATTTCATATTAGATAAGATGATAATATATTTATATAGCGAAAAATAGAGCACGTGTATGTAAATCACAATTCATCAACAAATCCACCCAAATATTTAATCCTATTTATAAATTTTTATCGCCTGAGTAGTGCAAGGCAATCCAGCCAGCTTACTCTCTATCTCCCATGTGCTTTTTGGGGCCTTTTAATCAAAAAGACAGCTGTTAAATTTATAATAAAAGTTGCAGGATGAAACGTTAAAATATATAACAGGTGAATTCAAGGTTCTTAGTATAAACAAGGATAATATTCGGAGTTTTTTTTTTTTTTTTTTATAAATTTTATTAAACCAATTATTTTACATGAATTAATGTATACATTGTATTTTAGCTTCGACTCCGGAGATTACTTCTCCACTATCGAGTGTCCTTGATCATCTTTTTAGTCCTTGTTTTTAATAAGAGGAAAAAACTAATTAAATAAAAAAATCCTCTTTTCCGATAATTATTCCAATTCCATATTCCTTTCCATACTCGAATCAATTCAAAACCAATATTCGGAGTTGAATTATTGAAGTCGAAGGTGGTTGTGGATTTAAGTTATGATCGATTAAATTTTGAAGTACAAATAGCCCTTAACAGCACGGAATCTTACAACACTGTTTCGCTCTAACACGATAAAAAAAATTGCGAGAATCTTTGTACAACACTGTACTTCTACAGCACTAGATAGCATGATTTTTGTTTTACACTTAGACGTAAATGTATTTAAAAATTCCGATAATTATACATATTTTTAAAAGAAGTTTCTACAAATTTCAATTTTTTATTTTAAAACCCACTAATAGATAAATACATGGAGTTACAATTAGGAAATTTAAATTATTATTTTAAAACCCGGGGAAGCGAAGTTGGGAATTGATAGAGGATTGGAGTAATTATCGGAAAAGAGGTTTTTTTATTTAATTAGTTTTTTCCTCTTATTAAAAACAAGGACTAAAAAGATGATCAAGGACAGTCGATGGTGGAGAAGTAATCTCCGGAGTCGAAGCTCAAATACAATTGGTATACATTAATTCATATAAAATAATTGGTTTAATAATAATATTTTAAAACCCACTAATAGATAAATACAATGAATTACAATTAGAAAATTTAAATTATTATTTTAGAAATCGAAAAGATTTTTGACTGGTGACAATATGGAATTGGAATAATTATCGGAAAAGAGGTTTTTTTATTTAATTAGTTTTTTCCTCTTTAAAAACAAGGACTAAAAAGATGATCAAGGACGGTGGAGAAGTAATCTCCGAAGTCGAAGCTCAAATACAATGTATACATTAATTCATGTAAAATAATTGGTTTAATAAAATTAAAAAAAAAAGATTATTTTAAAAATCTATTAGTTTTGATTTCTTACATCCTATTTTTTTTGGTGTGTTGAATCCGAATCTGAGGTTTTCTAACAAAATTTAGTGACGGAATATTGTATAAAATGCAAAAAAAAAGGGTAAAAAAATCTCATTTTTTGGCTTCTAACACAAAAACGATTAACTTGTCGTAAATAACCTTCGTATTCAAAATGAAAGTACATAAAATATAACAAACTGACAGCCTTTAATAAGAAGTTTGAATTTTGGAGTTGAAAAAGTGAGTTTTTGCAGAGACAGACAAAATATGCTAATTTTCAACTATCATTTGAGTCCGAACGGTTGATCGGAGAAAAAAACTTAGAGGAAGAACTTTGTACGAAATTTTATCTACTTTCATTTTGAATGGGAAGGTTATTTAGGAAAAGTTAATAGTTTTTGAGTTATAAGCAAAAAAACCGCCAGAAAATGAATTTTTTACATTTTTTTACAATGTTCCGGCTCGAAATTTTGTTAGTAAGGCTCAGATTAGGATTCAGCACACTAAAAAACATATAGGATGTAAGAAATCAAAACTATTCCAAAACTTTCCTGCGAGGGGCCCTCTTGAGCACAATTTATCTGGACTAAGCTAATATAATATCGATGCAATTGAATCTAATAATTTACATATTTAATTGTTTTTTTTGCTTAATTGTAACAATAAATGTCTAAAGAATGGAGAAAAAGACATTATTTTTCTGTTTGTATGTTTTCTGGATTCAGATTCTTAAAATTTCCAAAACCATCATAGTTAATTGGCACAGCTTAAGAACCACTGATCTATCTACATATACCTACGTAGACGGCAAAGTTCGTAATCGAGTATAGCTCTTGGAACATGAAGAAGAAGTCGTTGATCCCATAAAAAGTTTGACAACATTTTTCGTTCTGAATTCTGAATGACATTTGACTATCTTAAAATTTAATTAGAATAATATAGTCTGTCTATTTATTAGTTACTTATCATTCATGACACGTGAACACAATCTCAATCATTAGATTCCTAATTGCATGGAAGATATCAGTCACTCTGTCTGCGTGTTTAAGTATATAATCAGAGTGATAATCAATGAATTCAACAAGTGGAACGTAATCGATCTTAATATAGAAATAAATAGATGCCTACTTTTATTCAACAGGTTGAAAATAAGATTATAAAGATTTGAGAAAAACAAAAAAAAATCCGAAATTTCTCCAAATTTTGAAGGTTTCGATTTTTTTTTTTTTTTTTTAATAACGAACAATTTGAGCTAGAAAATTGAACGTGGTTAGTTTGAAAACTTTTGAGTCACTACCTGAAGATGATGATTTTACACGTCAAAACTATTCTAGAAGTCTATCTAGTAGTCTTGTTCTTGATCCAAACAAATACACACATATTTACACTATTAAAAATTTCTTATCTAATTTTACTATAAAAAAAAAAAATGGGAAGTTCGGCCTCAAAACTTTTTAGTAATATATACTAGTATTGTAATCTTACCACATATTTTTACTAATAAGTATCAAATTAATAAAAAAAAGTAAAGTTACAATTTATTTTTTGCATTTTTGCAATGAGTTAATGTGATTTTATTAATATAGTATTTTTTTCGTATACGCAATCTTGTAAATTTCCTATCTATTTGTATTGTAAACATATATGTAGTAAATTTACAATTTTTTTTAACAGTGTATGTACATTAAATTATAAATGTATAATGTATATAGTATATTAATTTATATATCTAAATGTATGTATATTTATTTGTAACAAGCTGAGGAGGTATAGGTTATTAAAATCCAACGTTTGTGATTGTTGGCAGTTTTTCATGAGGTAGTAATAGCGGGCAGCGTCTCGGAATCCCCAAAAGTCCCCACCCCCCAATAATGACCCCACTATTATTGATAAACTCTAACAATAGTCAAGTAAAAGCACTGTTAAAGGAGACGATAAGGAGATTTATTCGTTGACCATTTTAAACTTTTTGAAAAAGGAGGGAAGATCCTCCGAAACGTCGGTTTTTGAAGAAGATTGAAATGACTTTCTGATAAATTATTTTGTTGTATTCATTTCCTTGTAACTGAGAATTGTAATCCAAATAAGCTGACGTGTTCTGATGTGGCCATCCACTTGACTTTACCATACAACCTGGCCCCTCACTTATATTTAATAAAATTATTTATAATCCTGTGGGGGGGGGGGGTTAGTTTTTGCATTTTTAGATTCCTGGGACCCACTGATTATGTATACAAAATTTGGTTGAGTTTGGTAAATGGCCAAGATTTTTTTTTTTGACCCTCCCCCCCATTTCGGGCGTTTAGTTTTTGCATTTTTAGACTTCTTTGGTCCCACTGATTATGTATAGAAAATTTGGTTTAGTTTGGTAAATGGCCAAGATTTTCATTTTTTGTTCCCCCCCCCCCCCCCCCCCCCCCATTTTTGGTGGTTAGATTTTGCATTTTTTAGACTTCTGGGGGCCCACTGATTATGTATACAAAATTTGGCTGAGTTTGCTCAAACGACCTAGATTTTTAATTTTTAACCCCCCCTCGACCCCCTTTAATTTTTAGTCGATATGCCCCAAAATCTAATCAACTCTTAATCTCAATGGACCAAAACTACGTGTCAAATTTGGTTTCGATATTCACACTAGTTTTTAAGCTAGCTCGTCCACAAATTTGGTAACGCACAGACTAACTAACAGACATTTTGACAAAACAATTATTATCTCGAAAAATATAATTTTTTCGATGTTTACTTATAGAACAACTTTTTTGTAGACCGAAATGCCATGGTTTCGCTCAATTTTTTTAATCGAAATAGTTTAAGCCGTTTTTGAGATCTTTTGAAAAAAAGAAGGAAAAAAAAACACTTTTTTCATGCACGGTTACAATAATTGACCATACTCTGTATGGCAAAGTAAAAACATTTAAATTATAGATATTGGGCTTTCTAGCTTTAAAATTTCTTAAGGAAAAATGCAGTAAATCAGTATAAATAAAATCGTTATATTTAGCTCTTGAACGGTTGTAACTAACGAGTTGAAATTTAACATAAAAGTTGCACAATACCAATAAATAATTAAATTTGGGTTTATAGAAAATCAAGAGCGATGGCCAATTACTAAAATATGAAGTGTTATGGATTATTTTTAACATGTCATAAGAGCTGTTTCACCCCTTGGGGAATTGAAGTGTGTTCTGTAAAAGAAATTTCACTTCACAAAGTGAACTCTGCCAAGAGTTCGAACTACTAGGAACTAGGCAGTCCACTCACGAATCTACGCCACTAATTAATTTATTCTAAATAAAGTAAAGTAAATGTAAATGGTGAAGGGAGAAGGAAAATAAATTTCAAAAGCCACCATAATGAAATTTGCATTTCGTGTAGTTTTCCTTTTAAAAAGGAAATTGATTTGGCCATTGGATATCTTGGCAGGATGGCAAGGGTTATACCCTTGGAATCCTTGATGCGGATGAAGTCATCCGACCAATCAATGCTTAAACGGCGTTAATCAAAGAATAAATTGAGAATTATATCACGTTCAAATATTGAACAATTGAACAAGATCTATGCATCTTAATTGAACACCAACCGCATTTGAACGAAATTGATCCTATTACTTTATTTCTTCTTCTTTGTATCATTTCTTTATTTACTTAGAGAAGATGCACTTGTTGATGTATGTTTTTATTTTATTTTATCTTTTTAGTTTTGTCTTCAATGAAGATGAATCATCCACCCTCCGGCCTCAATTTGATTCATTTATTTCGATTACGTTAGGAATTTTTTCTTTTCTTTTTTATTTTTAATCTTGTTTAATGATGCTCGCTTTTTTTTGTACTTGAAATATTTTCAGGTATTCTATTTTTCATGTTAAACCATTCATAAATATTTTTTTACAATTGGCTGAAAGTTTTATATAAAGGTAAGTACATAGGTATATACATATATTTGGCTACGTTGTAATTATTGGAACGAATCCATATAATTTAATATATTATTTATGAGTGAGTTGTTTGTAAGCAAAATATACTTACACCTTTTTAAAATGTTATCTAATTAAATTAAAAATCAAGTTTTGACTTCAATCAAATTGAAGATTTTATTATTAAAAGTTGTTGAAATTTTATTAGAATCATACATAATTAATTTTAATTATTTATTGAACATGAGTAAATAATACAATAAAACAACGTTTCGATCGACTTATTCTGAATACGTTCTCTACTAGATATGAGCACAACACTTGAGAATGATCGCAAAATAAGTTGATCGAAACTTCGTTCTTTTATTGTATTGTTTATTCCTGTTCAATAAATAATTTTATTCTCGATCCCAAGAGAAAATTAATATGGAATTGGAATAATTATCGGAAAAGAGGTTTTTTATTTAATTAGTGTTTTCCTCTTATTAAATACAAGGACTAAAAAGATGATCAAGGACATTTGATGGTGGAGAAGTAATCTCTGAAGTCGAAGCTCAAATACAATGTATACATTAATTTATGTAAAATAATTGGTTCAATAAAATAAAATTTTTTTTTTATAATTATCTAATTATGTGTGATTCTAATAAAATTTCAACTTTTAATAAAATTAATCACAAAAGTAAAAGCTTCAACAGCTTCATTACTGATAGATTTTATATATTTTTTTTTTCGAAAGTCAACAAAAGTTAGTTTTTGATTTGAAATAAAAACTCAGACTGGCCATCGCAATACTCTCGCATTATATTCTATAGAATATAAATGTGAAAGTAAAAAGGTCAATTTTAATCAAAATGTTACTGTCGTATCTATCACTAGCTGTATACTAAACTATCTTTAGATAAAAGGACAATGTTTTGACGTCCAAAATAAATAAATAAAATAAAATAAACTACTTCATTAGGTCTCTAGAACAAAAATGTACAATTTCAAATATTTTTGTGTGATTTATAATTGTAAATATTAAGTATTAACTATTGTGAACTTGATGAAGGGGTATCAATAATTTTTTAAGTAAAGTTGGATCATTAGAAATTTTAATATTGTTAAAATAAAAATAAATAAATTAAGCTAGAATTCTGTTTTTTAAATAATTATACAAGAATTGAAATTTTAGTAAAATTAATCACACATAATTATTTATTGAACACGAATAAATAATACAATAAAACTACGACGTTTCGATCAAGTGGATGCTCATACTTGAGAACGATAGCAGAATAAGCCGATCGAAACGTCCTAGTTTTATTGTATTATTTATTCGTGTTCAATAAATAATTATAATTAATAATTATGTGTAATTTTATTAACATTTCAACTCTAAATCAAATCAATCACAAAAATAAAAGTTTCTACATCTTCATCACTAATTATAGAGGATTTCATAAAATTTCGGCAATTAATTTTGTCATCTTAGAAAATTAATTGTCGAAACATACAGAGTTGAGGGAATAAATTATTAAAAGCCAGGCTGGGACAGTTTAAAGCTCTAGCCATAAGTTTATAAAAATAAAAATAAACAAATAAATAAATAAAATAAATTATAAAGAAATTCAAAATCTATCTTTCAGAAATTTAATGGATAGATAGATCAAATTATATTTTTCTGTGAAATTTATTTTGAAGTTGACCTTAAGGGGGGTGTTCAGGTGTGTGTGTCTAGACCTAGACGATGGATGGGTGTCCCGAAGGCCAATTTCCAAAGATGATGGCTGCCCCCGGCCGGCCGGCCAGCGGCGGCGACACACTGTTCAAAATAACCCCCTTTAAATTTAGCACTCGGCGAGACTTTCTACCAAGGACCCCCTCGTGTGTCTTATTATCGGTTCCTGGTCTTTTACTCATTTACCTATTGGCAGCAGAATTAAAAACTTCAAAGGCTCTTTCCTAATAGTAACAAAAAAAAAACAAAACTAACGATATGGATTTTTATAAAAATAAATTTAAGGTGAAATCGTTAAAAATTAAAATAAAAGCCTAGTGGGCTTTGCGGACATGACAGGGTTTTCACTGAGGGGTGATCCGCGATTAGAAGTAGGTGTACACCTCTTTGGAAGTATTTTGGAAGTACTTGGAAATATTTGGAAGTACTTGGAAATATTTGCAATTGCTTGGAAATTTATAGAACTACTTGGAAATATTTGGAAGTACTTGGAAATATTTGCAATTGCTTGGAAATTTTTAGAACTACTTGGAAATATTTGGATGTACATGGAAATATTTGCAATTGCTTGGAAATATTTGAAAGTACTTGGAAATATTTGAAAGTACTTGGAAATATTCGAAAGTACTTGGAAATATTCGAAAGTACTTGGAAATATTCGAAAGTACTTGGAAATATTCGAAAGTACTTGGAAATATTCGAAAGTACTTGGAAATATTTGAAAGTACTTGGAAATATTCGAAAGTACTTGGAAATATTCGAAAGTGCTTGGAAGTATTTGGAAGTACTTGGAAATATTTGAAAGTACAAGTGGAAGTAGGTGTACAGCATATTAGGTCGCGGTTCACCCTTCGGTTTTCACTATTTGCTTCTAGAAGTAAACTAAATTATAATTAAATAAATTAAAAACAAACTTCATTAGTTTTTTTAAAATAAATAAATAAAAATAAATTAAAAGTAATATCGGCGGGGGTTCCTGATGGCCAAGGGGTAGCCCCTAGACCCCCGGCCCCTAGACTCCGTAGTGGGCTTTAAAATAATAATTTTAATAAATTTTATTTGTCATGAACTATTAGTGGGTTATAAAATTAAAAAAGCACCTCGGCGTCGTCGCGCAAGCCGATTATAATACTGCTAAGTATAGATATAGATAAAGAAAAGAAAAATTAATTATTAAAATTAATTATTAATTGTTTTTAATTTAATGAAAAAATACAAATCTTTATAAAACAATCTTGGGACGTTTATTTTGAAAATAGACGTTTCTGGAGAAATTCTCCCTTTATCAAAAGAAATTTTTAAAAAATTTTATTTGAATTAAAAAAATAAAATAAAATAACGATATGGATTTAAAGATTTTTATAAAAAATCGTTAAAAATTAAAAAAAGCCTAGTGGGTTTTGCGCACGTGACAGGGTTTATAAGATACCCGCCGATATTACTTTAAATTTATTTTTATTTTTATTTATTTATTTAAAAAACTGATGAAGTTTGTTTTTAATTTATTTAATTATAATTTAGTTTACTTCTAGAATATATCTATAATACAATTATATTAAAATCACACGTAATTAATTATAATTATTTATTTAACATTAAATTTCGGAATATTATCGAAATTTTTTTTCTTTTTTCAAATTTTAAAAAAATTTCTATTGATAAAGGGAGAATTTTTCCCGAAACGTATAATTTCAAATTAAACGTTCCAAGATTGTTTTACAAAGATTTGTATTTTTTCATTAATATAGATATATTTATTTTATTTTCATTTTGTTTTGGAAAGAAAGATTAAAAAAAAAAAAATACTTTATAATTTTAAATAGTAAGTAATTTCTTCAATCTTAAAAATATGAAAAGTTTTGGGTTTGTTCTTGAAATTATTATGTCTATTAATTAAAAATGTTAGTCATGTTTCGAGCATAGATCAACTATGTTTATCCTCAGTGTAGAAATACAATTCCTTTTTAATTCTTTAATTAAAAAAATATATTATTCTTATTTAAAACATATATATCATTAAAAATATTTCTTGAAATGACTAGGAAACCTTGGGAAACTTTATGAAGATGTAATTCAATATGGAGAACACCGAGGGGTGAACCGCGACCTAATATGCTGTACACCTACTTCCACTTGTACTTCCACCTAATTCCAAGTAATTCCAAATATTTCCAAGTAATTCCAAATATTTCCAAGTAATTCCAAATATTTCCAAGTAATTCCGAATATTTCCAAGTACTTCTAAATATTTCCAAGTACTTCCAAATATTTCCAAGCACTTTCAAATATTTCCAAGTACTTCCAAATATTTCCAAGTAATTTCAAATATTTCCAAGTAATTCTAAATATTTCCAAGTAATTTCAAATATTTCCAAGTAATTCTAAATATTTCCAAGTAATTCCAAATATTTCCAAGTAATTCCAAATATTTCCAAGTAATTCCGAATATTTCCAAGTACTTCTAAATATTTCCAAGTAATTCCAAATATTTCCAAGTACTTCTAAATATTTCCAAGTACTTCCAAATATTTCCAAGCACTTTAAAATATTTCCAAATACTTCCAAATATTTCCAAGTAATTCTAAATATTTCCAAGTAATTCCAAATATTTCCAAGTAATTTCAAATATTTCCAAGTACTTCCAAATATTTCCAAGCACTTTCAAATATTTCCAAGTACTTCCAAATATTTCCAAGTAATTTCAAATATTTCCAAGTAATTCTAAATATTTCCAAGTAATTCCAAATATTTCCAAGTAATTCCAAATATTTACAAGTAATTCCAAATATTTCCAAGTAATTCCGAATATTTCCAAGTACTTCCAAATATTTCCAAGTACTTCCAAATATTTCCAAGTAATTCCAAATATTTCCAAGTAATTCTAAATATTTCCAAGTAATTCCAAATATTTCCAAGTAATTCTAAATATTTCCAAGTAATTCCAAATATTTCCAAGTAATTCCAAATATTTCCAAGTAATTCCGAATATTTCCAAGTACTTCTAAATATTTCCAAGTACTTCCAAATATTTTCAAGTACTTTCAAATATTCCAAGTACTTTCAAATATTTCCAAGTACTTCAAAAATACTTCCAAAGAGGTGTACACCTACTTGATAGAGTTTTTCTTTAGGAGACGGACTGGTATAAATATTGGATGTTGATGAAAGCAGTCCACGGTGGTTGTAAAAAAATAAGACTATAGAGGTTTTATTATTTTACATTTATTTGTTAAACCGACGTTTCGGAGATTTATTCTCTCCTTCTTCAGGGTAACAAAAAGTCAATGAAAGTAGTTCAAATCATAATTACTTTCTGTCTCCTTTGACAATGCCAAAAAAAAACATTATAAAAAATTTTCATCTCGAATAGCAATAAAGTAAAAAGCAATTGATGATCAATATGTTAATGAGATATATATAAATGAATGAATGTATAACATGTCCCCACCAATCATTCATTATATATATACATTATGTTATAGATTCATTCATTTATATATATCTCATTAACATATTGATCATCAATTGCTTTTTACTTTATTGCTATTCGAGATGAAAATTTTTTATAATGTTTTTTTGGCATTGTCAAAGGAAACAGAAAGTAATTATGATTTGAACTACTTTCATTGACTTTTTGTTACCCTGAAGAAGGAGAGAATAAATCTCCGAAACGTCGGTTTAACAAATAAATGTAAAATAATAAAACCTCTATAGTCTTATTTTTTTACAACCACCGTGGACTGCTTTCATCAACATCCAATTGTACACCTACTTCCAATCGCGGATCACCCCTTGGAGAACACTAATTGTGAGTTAGCATTTTTATTATGTCAGTGGTGTTTAAAGGTGGACAATTTATACAAAATTTGTTTCGCCGAGAAACGGCATCGTCAGCACCTATTTTAAAAAAACAAAACAAAAAATCAGCCAATTTACGGACAACAACAAGAACAGATAATTCTTGAAAAAACTGAAAACAAAAAATTCATTAATCATAACATACGCCAAAAACAACTGATGTAAAGAGGTTGAACTAAAAGTTTGATATAATAATCCTATCATTGGCTGGCTGAAAATGGTATTAAATGGAATATGGGGGGTATCGAAATAGATATTTCCGGTGAAAACTCGAATTCGAATTTTCGAAACCATTGGAGACACTTAACATATTGGATATAAGTGAAAAAGAAAATCCAATTATCTTTAAATTAAATTTAGGTATTTAAAAAACAAGAACTGTGTCAAAAGGGACGATTGATTTATTTACATGTCCATCACTTTTATTTAATTATTTATTTACTTCCAACCATTTTTCCAGTCAAGACACACTTTCAAACGATAAAGTTGTAAAATTGATGATGAAAATCTCTTCGAAGCGAAATTGACGATGAAAGGAATTGTCAGTTTATCTGTCAAAATAGAAAAATAGTTTTTATGGAATGCCAATGGGGAAAAATATTCATCTCTCTAAGACCAAATCAAAGGATTTCATCAGAACATTTGACAGAAATATGTCAGAAGAAGAAATTAAGAGTCGAAAGAAATTGTAGCATGAAGATATATATGTGAGCATCAAGCAAGAGAGGAATGCTCGAAGAATATTTCTTTATTACATCATGAAGATTTATTTCTTCAATCAGCTCTTATCTTGTGAAGTCAGAATATGTCAACCGAGTTGGCGAACAGCCCATGCATCAGCTAAATAACATCTTGATAAAGTATCAGAGAATTTTAATTTTTAACCCTCCCCCCACTTAATTTTGGGTCCGATTTCAACCAATATATAATCAGCTCTTAATCTCAATGCATCAAAACTAGATGTGAAATTTGGTTTTGATATTCACCCTAGTTTTTGAGCTAGCTCGTCCATAAAACTTTGATAACACACGTACTGACAGACATTTTGCCAAAACAATTAATATCTCGAAAAATATAATTTTTTCGATGGTAACTTAGGGCTTTTTTGTAGACCGAAATGCCATGGTTTCGTCCAAGTTTTTTAATCAAAATAGTTTTAGTGGTTTTTGAGATATTTCGAAAAAAAGAAGAAAAAAGTCGATCTGTGTCGTAGGACACCGGATAGGAACGAAGTTCCTTATTATAAAAATATTAATTTTAAGTTCTATTCTAGGTATAAAGAAAAATAATTATTCGGGTATACATTTTTTATTATGATTTTTTTATCGATAAAAAGCAAAGAAACTACTTTATAAAATTATCTTAACACCTTTATTTTATTTACAATGATTTATAAAAATATATAATATATAATAATAATAATATACAAAAAGAAACAGGTATTTATATGAATAATAATAATTAAGCCTAATTATGTTCTATCATAGAAACTATAGCTTTATGGTAACTAAAATAAGATATATATATTTGTGATTCGATTTTTGCCAAATATCTCGAGAAAACAGCATCGATAGTAGTATTGTCTCTCGTAGTGGATTCATCTTCATTATTGTTCATATTTAAATCAAATGTATTTTTCAGAAAAGTTTTAAATGACTCTGATTGCTTATCTTTGAAGTTAATATTGAAGTCACCTGCCAAAATTAGTGGAAGTTGGTCATAATTGGTACCATACTCTTCAAGTAATGCTGTAGATGCTGCAGAATACTCCAACAGTGATCGATGTATGAATCCTTGTATGTCTATTAACTTCTGTTTCTGTGCAATGTAAACGACTACCATTACGATTTCAACGCCGTTTTCCATCTTGCAAATAGCAGAACAAATATCTCCAACAGGTGAATGTCTAAAACCAAAGTCATTAGCATTTCTCATTATTATGTCCATATTTGGTGAAACAATATTAACAGTGTCGTCATTCGATTGGTAAATCGCAACTCCACCTGATCGAACATTACTCCAAAACATAATCCTTCACGCAAAAATTTTCTTCTTCATCCAGATAAATTTTTTTTAATTCTGGTTTAAATGTTACTCCTATTTTCCTGTATCCTCCGTTCTTTGTAATAGATTGCAGAGTATTACTAACCGCCCTCAAAGTTAGCAGTTCGGGATGGTTTTCAACATTCTTCAATTCTTCTGGAATTCGATACCATACCCTCTTGTCCAAAGATATTCCGATCAAGATGTTCTCCCTTTCATTCATCTTCATCAGATGTAAATGCAGTTTTGGTTGAGTCATTATTGTATCTTCTTATAATCTTTTTGTAATCTTTAAATCGATTAGGTTATAAATGATTTAATTTAGCTGGAACAATAAATGGTTTTATTAACAAATATACAATACAATTTATACAATAAATAATTAGAGGGTAATCTTACCTATAAATGAAAAGATTATAAGACCTTTATCACGTATTTAAAGATGTACAATTTATTCTTATTATCTTATATTTATATTAAATTACAAGTTCATATTATTTTATATCTTAACCGAAGTGACATGTTCATAACAAGCTACTTGGCTGGTCTCGAGCTACTACCAACATAATATTTAATAAATCCCTAGAGGTTATAATAAGAGCGCTAAATTAGGAATAAGATATTATTATCTAATTTACAAATATATATAATATACGGTATATAAATTATATACCGTACCTTGTTTTTTTTTTCCCCCGCTCCCGATACCTTTTTTGGTACTCGGCTTTTTTTTTCGTATTTCTTTCCTTCAAAGAAAATAAAATAAAAAAATGTTAAAATTAAATCCATGAGTGCTAATCGAGGGAGGGGATGGAGAGGTGGGTACTGAACAAACTTGTATGGAAATATTTTTGAATTTGAGAAAAAACAGTATATGAATTTATACAATGTTTTACTCAGTATATTATATAAATATCTAACTAATAGATACTCTAATAATAAATAAATAAATAATCTTAGATATTTTAATAATAATTCATCAAATCCTCGTTGGAAATCAAATTCCAAGGAATTTTTTCTTCTTCTTTAATTTTTATTTCCTTAAATAGAATAAATAAATAATAAAATTCAATTAATTAAATAAATAAATAAATTATAGGAATTAGTTATGAAATCAATTAGGGATTCACGGGGATTTTACACATACACCCACGATTAATATATAACGCTTACCTTTAGTAGATTTTTTTTTAATTGATTATTTTCTTCTATTAGCTGGAAATATAATAAATAAATTAGTAGAATTATTGCAATATTCTTTTATTTATTTTCATTTCATTTTCATTTATTTATTAATTAAATCGAAAGATTCAACATCGAACAGCATCGATTCCCGACCAGATCACAAGCCAGAGGCCCCGCCCCCAGAGTGGCTGAGTGGATGCGCGCGCATGAGCATTGGCTCGCTTGTTTTTATTTAACGTTACGGACACTTTTCACAGACTAGGGTACCACCCCGAGGCGTCCCATAAGTTCACTTCGTTCCAAAAAAAAATACTTTTTACTTTACCATACAGGGTATGGTCAAGTATTGTAATCGTGCATGAAAAAAGTGTTTTTTTTCCTTCTTTTTTTCGAAATATCTCAAAAACGGCTAAAACTATTTTGATTAAAAAAATTGAGCGAAACGATGGCATTACGGTCTACAAAAAAGCTCTAATAAGTGAAGATCGAAAAAATTATATTTATCGATATAATAATTGTTTTGTCAAAATGTCTGTTAGTTAGTCTGTCTGGTTGTCTGGTTGTCCGTTAGTCTGTGCGTTACCAAATTTTTGTGGACGAGCTAGCTCAAAAACTAGTTTGAATATCGAATTAAAATTTCACACGTAGTTTAGGTCTATTGAGATTAAGAGCTGATTAGATTTTGGTGCATATCGACCCAAAATTAAGGGGAGTGGAGGAGGGATAAAAATTAAAAATCTAGGCAATTTGAGCAAACTAAACCAAATTTTGTATACATAATCAGTGGGACCCCAGAAGTCTAAAAATGCAAAAACTAACCGCCCAAAATGGGGGCGGGGGGGGGGGTGTAGGGTCAAAAAATGAAAATCTTGGCCATTTATCAAACTCAACCAAATTTTGTATTCATAATCAGTGGGACCCCAGAAGTATAAAAATGCAAAAACTACCCCCCCCCTACATGATTATAAATAATTTTAGGGGCCAGGTTGTATGGTAAAGTCAAGTGGATGGCCACATCAGAACACGTCAGCTTATTTCATATAATACTTGACCAGAGTAAAAGAGAGTTATTATTTTTTCGGGGGGGGGGGGTTCAAAAAATATCACTAAGTCCTAGACCCCTAAAAATATTTGAACTTTTCTGCAGTTTGAAAAGAAAATAACATTTAAAAAAATAGGGCTTTATTCTAAGCAACGATGTTTTTAGTATTATTTTACACCGTAATATATATATATATATATATATTTATTTATTTATTTATCCACTTCCCTTCTTCAAATAATCATCCTATTAAAATTTAAATACATTTTTTTTTTAATTTAAGTGAAACTAAATACTATATAAATAGTAAATTTCAAGTGTGTCTGTGTTATTTAGATTACGAGCTACAATGTGTGAGACAACAGACATACAACATTAGAGATTAAATACGTAGTCCCGAGGGGTGAACCGCGACCTAATATCGTGTACACCTACTTCCCCTTTCATTTCCAAGTAGAAGGATCAACAGATGTAGGGGCATTATCTAATGAATTTCAAAATAATTCTAAAGTCGTGTACACCCAATTCCAATCGCGGTTCATCCCTCGCGTAGCCCTAAAAAGAGGCAAATCTTGATCAGTGAAGCTTCCAAGTTGTTCATATCTAGATAATCTGTAGAATAACGAGCCGTTAATTGCCATTAACTACCGCAAGAAATAATTCAAGCGAATTCGTCATCCTGATCCTTTCAAGGTCTAGGTTTTTGCCTCTGTTCCGGTCTCTTGCTCATTTACCATTTTTTCTCCTTCCTCTTTTGAGTAGTAATTTAAAATTAACCAAACTTTCATTTCTTGTCGAGTGTATATCCGCGTCCAGCGTTATTTTTGTTCGATACTTACGTCTAAATTATGAAGAGCGATCCATTTAAATCTTGATGGATGGTGATTTGATGCAAGTGCATCTAAAAGTCGGATGCACTTTGCACTGGAGCTTGAATTGAGGCCGTCCGCCAACTCGGTGACGGCACTCGAGTCAAATTAAGGTCAAATCGAATTGATACAAAACATCACCATGCACAATTACTTTGCTCCCCGAAAGGAATTAGCTTGACCCAATCGCAGAGATGCCTTTTGAAATTGAATCCTCTTCGTAAAGTAAAAAGTCAGTCAACCAGCCACCTTGGAGATACATGTTTTATATATTCATATCACTCCCTCAGCACCACCATGAATTAAGAAATTAGATTATTAGTACCTGGCCACCAAACCCGGTAACTTTTTGCTTCAGTTAAAAGCTATATATTAATCTTATTTTTAATTCCTCACCCCCACAATTTTTGTTCAAAGGCTCTCAGACCATTATCTACGGAGATAGAGGCGTTTAAAGATTTTAAAGACAAAAAAATTTCAGAAATTTTTAAAAATCTTATAAATTCGATTATTTTAAGGCTCTCAGACCATTACTTACAGAGATAGAGACTAGTCCTTTCGACCAAACTCAACCAAATTTTGTATACATATTCTGTGGACCCCTAGAAGACCTGAAATGCTAGAAAGAGCTAGAATTTTCATTTTTGATCCTCTCCCCCCATTTTGGGTGGTTAGTTTTTGCATTGCTAGCCTTTTGGAGGCCCACTGATTATGTATATAAAATTTGGTTGAGTTTGGTCGAAAGGGCTATAGTTTTCATTTTTGAACCTTCCCCTCCCCTTCATTTTGAGTGGTTAGTTTCAAATTTTTTTTAAACAAAAATGAAAATTGTAGCCCTTTTGACCAAACTCAACCAAATTTTGTATACATATTTTATGGACCCTCAGAAGGCTAGAAATGCAAAAACTTACCCCCCAAGGTGGGAGGGTCAAAAATGAAAATTCTAGCCCTTTCGACCAAACTATACTATTTTGTATACACAAAATTTGGTTAGCTTTTGCATTTCTTGCCTTTTTGGGGTCCACAGAATATGTATACAAAATTTGGTTGAGTTTGGTAGAAAGGGTTAAAATTTTCATTTTTGACTCTCTCCCCCCTTTTTTTGTTTTTTAATGTTTAAAACACATTAAAAAAATATATATTATTTTTCAAAAATATATTCAGTTTTTTTTCTAGTTAAATTTTTTCATTTTTTCTAGCTCATCAAAATGTAGTAGATCTTTATGCCCCCCCTGTATTATTTATTCGTGTTCAATAAATAATTATAATTAATTATGTGTGATTTCACTAAAATTTCTACTCTTATTTATTTATTTGTTATTCATTAGAATAATTTATAAATTATTGAAATTATTCGACTTGAAGGGAGACCAGAGTGTTATAATTATTGAAATTAATTATGTATAAAGTATTGAATGAATGAGTTCAATATAGATTTCAAAGTATAATTAAAAACTTATAATTAAATTATTGAAATATTGAAGTGATTATGCACTGAGACAATTTTCTAAAGTACATAGTATACTAAAACGCTTTCCATTTTGATAAATTAAGATAGAATAAAATTTAAAAATTAAACATATTTGAAATATGTATAATTCAAATGAATATGGTAATTGGATTATTAACTAATCATCACTAAATTTTCTAACTACTTGACTAGGTATAAAATGATGAGGAAATATTTTTTGTTTAAATTTCATCCTATGCAAGCCAGAAACATGGTTTGTTTTTTGTGTTCAAGATGTACAAGGTTGATTAGGAATCATGTTCTATGTTTTATGTTGCCCATAAATTTTCCGCCTTCCCTGATCTTTCCCAATATTTCTTTTTCTGCCTAGCTAGCCTATAGAGGATCTTTTGCAGAATGTCAAACGCACGGCGGCCATGAAATGTCTGCACGTATCGGAGCGAATATTTATCCGTTTTTGAAACCAGTTGATCGAAATGTTACGCGTACCTATATGATCTTTTCCGCAACTAAATCTTTTTCCAACAGGCGCTTGTATCTTCTCGAAGATTATTTTCTTTTGTTCAAATGGGAATTTAGTGGAGGGTTTATATGATTTTTCAAAATTTCCAATGCGATTTTATCAAAGTACAATTTATGTTGCTATCTGATAAGTATCCAGATAAGTATAAATCAAAAGAGAGTATATAAATTTAACGTGTAAGCTGAAATATTCGATAAATCTTTCTGAAATCGTAGAAATAATCATTATTGAAAAAAATATTAATAATAATAATAAAGTTAAAAATCACATGCAGGGATTAAAATTAGAACTTTTCAAATCGTGTGTCGATAAATTATGTTATAATCGAATGTTTCCTACATTTGATTCAATGGCGAATCGAATGCAGATGATTTTTGTCAAATATTGAGTGAAAATAATATCTGAACTTATATATTTCTAACTTGAAATAATGATGTTTAATAAATTTATAATTTTTCTCATTATTATATCAAAAAATAATTGATATATTTACGAGAATTGTTTTGACAGCGCTTTTTTGAAAAAGATATATATCGCAAGAATACTGCGGAGGAATCTATTGGAGTCTGCGGAGGCTTAAGTCTGGACCAAGAGAGAAAAAGATGTGATCCATATAGCTTCAATCCAACGTCATTTTGCGTATAGCCAACATGACATTCGGATGTATATCTTTTTCAAAAAAGCGCGGTCAAAACAATTCTCGTTAATATATCAATCGTTAATATATCAATTATTCTTTGATATATTAATGAGAAAAATTATAAATTTAATTATATTATAGGTAAGGTAAACGGTCCAGTAGTGGGCCTGTACCTGTAGTGGGCCAGATGCAAGAAAATTGCAAAAATTAACTTATCCAACTTTAAAAAAATGAGCTATACATAGCTCATGCCATATATCATTCGCTATTTTTCAAAGTTGGATAAGCTAATTTTTGCACTTTTCTTGCATCTGGCCGACTACAGGTACAGGCCCACTACTGGAGCGTTTACCTTTTATAGATATTATTTTCATTTCCAAATTATATTAAAAATAATTAAGAAGTGATGGAAAGGCAGCCCAAGGATAGTGAAAAAATTATCTAGAATAAAATCGATTTATTGGTCAGTCATTTTTTTCTTCTCAATCAAAAACCAACGTTTCGGAGGATTTTCCTCTCCTTCTTCAGGGGTTAAAAAGGCCATCACTTCTCAATTAAAATTTTTACGAGTCAGAAGAAAAAATTTCTTCTATTATAATAAAAAATTATTTATTTATTTATTCTTAATATACATATTATTTAAACAAACAATTAAAAAAAAACATAACATGTTATAAAAACTTTATTAAATAGCAAATTATTTTTAAAATTTTTACAAATATTCATTTAATTTTCTCCATTAACACTTAAACTAACATATTCAATAAATATTGTTGATAATTTTGGAATTTTATAAAAAAAAAAATAAGTGAAATCAAATTAAAAGATACAATTACAAATTATCATACTTTCTCATTATTACTTTAATTTAAATACAGTTTTAATAAAAGATCAAATTCCATTTGAGATATCAATAAAATGAATAATTTCGAATTAAGCATCAGTGATTGAAAGATAAAAATATCCAAAATGGATTACACTTGCAATAAGCAATAATTTCAATAATGTACTCTCTAAAACTAAATCAGTGGATATCCACTGAATAACAATGACTATTCACTTAACCAAACAGTCACAATCATACCACTTCTAATCAGTGGATAGTCACTGAATGTATTAGTGGATTTTTAAAATTCACTGATTCAATAGTGGCTTTTGAATCCACTGGTGTATCAGTGGAGAAGAATCAACTGCCAGCCGTTATACAAACTTTGTTTGAATCAGTGAAAATTAAAAACCACTGTTGAATCTGTTGAAATTAATACAAATAATTGATTTTTCAGTGACGTATATGATCGCTGGAGAAATCAGCTGAAATTCCACTGATTCATTTTAAGAGAGTATGGTTCCTTGTAAAAAAATTAAAAATGATTTACTATTTAATAAAGTTTTTATTGGTGGGTCGATTTTTTTGCACCATTAAATTTTTTCTGTTTTAAGGATTGTTTTTTAAAACATTTGTATTCATTTTAATTTTAAAAGAATCAATAATTTTTTTTCTTTTCAATTTAAATAAATTCAATTTAAATAAATCCCGAGTAATTTTTGGAGATGAACTGATAAGTGAATTAAGTGGATATCGATCTTTTTTTGGCTGCCTCATCGATATCCACTTAAATAAATCCTTTTAATTTTTATAATCTTTTTTGATTTGGTAGCTATTTATTTAATTTTAACAACCAAAAGACGGAAGACGAAGAAAAACAAAAACTACAGCCAATGGGGTGAATTTTTATCAGATCCTTTAATAGAAGATACCTATAGATTGTTAGGTATAACCGACAGTACCAGTTAAGTGAACTAATGAGAGTGCAGAAATTTACACTATTAAATTTAGTAAATTATTTAAAATTCTAAGCTTTAGAATTTTTTTTTAATTTATCTAAAAACATCTTTGTGGTAATCAACAGAAAGATATAGAAAATATAGCAATTGATTCGCACAATTTTAAGAGAGAATCTATTGAAAAAGCGTTTAAAAAGACCTAAAAGGGATCTACATTATAATCTAGTAAATGGAAAATCGCTTTTTTCACTTTACCATACAGGGTATGGCCAAGTATTGCAATCGTGCATGAAAAAAGTGTTTTTTCCTTCTTTTTTTAAAAATATTTAAAAAACGGCTGAAACTATTTCGATTAAAAAAATTGAGCAAAACCAGGGCATTTTGGTCTACAAAAAAGCTCTAATAAGTGAAGATCGAAAAAATTATATTTTTCGAGATAATAATTGTTTTGTCAAAATGTCTGTTAGTTAGTTAGTTAGTTAGTTAGTTAGTTAGTCTGTGCGTTACCAAATTTGTGTACGAGCTAGCTCAAAAACTAGTGTGAATATCGAAAACAAATTTCACACGTAGTTTTGGTCCATTGAGATTAAGAGCTGATTAGATTTTGGTGCATATCGACCCAAAATTAAGGGGGGTCGAGGGGGGTTAAAAATTAAAAATCTAGGTCGTTTGAGCAAACTCAACCAAATTTTGTATACATAATCAGTTGACCCCCAGAAGTAAACCGCCCAAAATGGGGGAGGGTAAAAAAATGAAAATCTTTGCCATTTACAAAACTCAACCAAATTTTGTATACATAATCACTGTGTCCCAAGAGTCTAAAAATGCAAAAACTAACCCCCCCCCCCTACATGATTATAAATAATTTTATTAAATATTAAATATAAGTGAGGGGCCAGGTTGTATGGTAAAGTCAAGTGGATGGCCATATCAGAACACGTCAGCTTATTTTCTTTCATAGTAAAAACATCAATTTCAGATTTCCTTGTTCAAATAACTAGTAATATCGAAGTAATGATATATTCACTGTATACCGTTCCGCAGTTTTTGTTTCCCAATCTCTACAAAAATGAACCCCGAGGAAGGATTAGTTTTTTATAATTTATTATTATCATATAAATTAATAAATGTAGATAAATTTGCCAAGTATCAACTTATTTTATCTTTCCTATAAGCTTTGCAAATTTAAAGAGAGAGAGAAAAAACGATTTGAAAACGAGGCGCCATAAAATTTCGGCTTAATAGATCTTCCAATTATTCAAATTGGCACTCAGGTGGCAAACGAGACGCCGATTCTTATTATATTTTTCTTTCTTTTTCTTTGTTATTAGGTTATTACTATATATATATATTGCTCGCGTGTACTTTCCGTGATAAGTGCTAAAGATAATTTGATTGGCTTCTTATCATCTTTTCAAGGAGGCTTTTAATGCTTTGACGGAGTCTAAATCGGCGCCCCGGGGGGCGCCATTGGTTCAAATTCCATTTTTATAGAGCCAAACTGTGAAAATCTGTGCGTGTTTCAGGCCCGAGAGTGTCGTAAAAAATTCAGAGCGAGAGAGAGAAAAAAGAACGGCCGCGTAACAAGACCTTCACGATTTTTATCAATCTTTTAGAATCTCATTACAACGTAGTCGATATATAAATAGATGAATTATGAGTTTTTGTTTTTTAATTTATGAAGAAATTCATTCAATTATTATTATCAACGATAATTTCTAGTTAATTTAATTTTGTAGCTGAATTATTTTAATAATATAGAAATGTGTAGAATCTTCTTTTCATCTACCATAGTTCAGTGCTTAATAAACTATGGGTCGCGAGCCCATTTTGGGGCCGCGAAATAGGGCAATAATGAAAAATTATAATGCACAACGGCTTAAAATTAATTAAAAATAAGCTGACGTATTCTGATATGGTCATTCACTTTACTTTACCATACAACCTGGCCCCTAAAATTATTTATAATCATGTAGGGGGGTTAGTTTTTGCATTTTTATACTTCTGGTGTCCCACTGATTATGTATACAAAATTTGGTTGAGTTTGGTAAATGGCCAAGATTTTCATTTTTTGACCCTACACCCCCCCCCCTTTGGAGCGGTTAGTTTTTGCATTTTTAGACTTCTGGGGGTCCACTGATTATGTAGACAAAATTTGGTTGAGTTTGCTTAAACGGCCTAGATTTTTAATTTTTAACCCTCCCTCCATCCCCCTTAATTTGGGGTCGATATGCGCCAAAATTTAATCAGCTCTTAATCTCAATGAATCAAAACTATGTGTGAAATTTGGTTTCGATATTCAACCTAGTTTTTGAGCTAGCTCGTCCACAAAAATTTGGTAACGCACAGACTAACTAACTAACAACCAGACAACCAGACAGACTAACAGACATTTTGACAAAACAATTATTATCTCGAAAAAATCACTTATTAGGACTTTTTTGTAGAGCGAAATGCCATGGTGTAGCTCAATTTTTTTAATCAAATTACTTTCAGGCGTTTTTGAGATATTTCGAAAAAAAAAACCCACTTTTTTCATGCACGATTACAATACTTGACCATACCCTGTATGGTAAAGTAAAAATGAAAGTGTTGTGAAATCGAGGTATAGGTAATTGAATTTCCAATAATTTGTGAAATGGCCATTTTGTACTTTATATCTAAGACCCTAATAGATCGATCGATTTGTCCACTCAAAAACCACTTAATCTGTGATTAAAAACTGCGTTCATTTAGGGGCATTCATATTTGTTTTTCTTATCCAAATAGTTTTAAAATTGAAATTTTAAATATTTTCAAAACACCCAAAATATTTACCACTAGTTATTTACTACTTGTGAGAATAATTGAAGCTTAAAACTACAATATTTTGTTACCATGGCTTATAAGATTACTTAGAACGAATGTAATTATAGGAAGTTTTAGCAAAAAAAGAGAAAAATCTTAATTGAAATCATATTAAGTATTATTATTAATTTTTAAATTCTAAGACCAGTCTGATCATGGGATCTTGACAATAACTATTTTTATTTTTTATTTTTTAATTTTGAAATTATTTATCTTTATAAATCATAACAAAAAAAAAATAGTAATTGTCAAGATTCCACGATCAGATTAAACTTAAAATTGTTAAATAACATAAATGCTACATAGCAAAGTTTGAAATAAAAGACTGGGTCGCGTGACTGAATTTTAGGGTCCCGAAACAGGGCAACAATGAACAATGGAAAAATTATAATGCTGAACAGCTAAAAATTAATTTAAAATAAACTGCAACGGATAGTAGCTAAACTTTATCCAATGAACTATCGTAGTCTAGGGTAAAGTACTTTAAAATATAATTTTACAAAAAATTTTATATGACCATTTTTGTGGTCCTCAAGGTACTCAATTACAATATTAAATTTCATCAAAATTGGTTAAGTCATTTTCAAGATATTTAGATAAAACTAAAAAAGTACTGAAATAAAGTACTAATGTTTGTGGGCCGATATGTACCAAAAACTAATCAGCGCTTCATTTTGTTAAAATAATATTAGGTTTTCATTTTCATTTCAATTGGAGCAACGGTGTGGAAAAAATCGTGGACGAAAATAACGATAACATACATCCATCCATCCGCAAGCACGTCCAAAAATAAAGTAAAAATGGCACTTTTTGGCCTCTCGACGAGACCCCAGGTAATTTTTATCAAAATCGTCACGTGCTAAAATTCAATGTAATTGAATACTACAATTTGTGACCTTAATTGAGTCCATGGGTTCCATAGTCTTTACCTGAGGACCCTTTGAAATCGCGCTTGCCGCCAGACCGATTACAATACTTTACCTATGCTTCACATTGGATAAAGTAAAAATCAAAGTATAGTGAATTAGAGATAGATATATGTCATTGAATATCAAATAATTTGTAAAATGGCCATTTTGTACATTGTCATATATCCTATCATATATCAGGGCTGTCTAAATCGCGGGCCGCATGCGGCCCAGCACTGCAATGGATACGGCCCGATATAAAATTGTAAATTTTTTAAAAACAATTTGATCTATTTTTTTTTTTGAAATAAGAAGAAATTGGACAATCTTCTAAAAATTTTCGAAAAATAAAAGAGCAATTTTGATTATGAAAAAATATATCAAGATTCCCGAAAAAATCATTACAATTTTTTCATATTTGGACTCCATTTTTTATTAGATATAAATATTTTTAAGACATTTTTGCTTCTTTGTCACGGATGATTTCATTAGCAAACACGGGCCGGGCCGCACTTGAACTAAAAACAAATGCCTCGGGCTGCAGGTAAAATATATACTAATTCTTTTGATATTATTTATTAATCAAACAAGATGAAAAAATAGTCAATAATAATTTTAAATATTAATTAGATATTATATTTTTAAAAATTTTAGGATGCATTTTCAAATACCTGCTATGGTTAAGGCTATATTAATTTATTTGTTAAATTAAAAAAATAATGTCACAATAATCAAAACAAATTTTTGTCTTAAAAAAAGTGATTAATGGTTTAAATAATTCACATTTTCTAAAATTAAAAAAAAAAAAAAATAAAAATAAAAATAATAACGGCGACGGGGCTTGAACCTGAGACGTCGGCTTCGCCCGGTCAATTAATTAATTAGCAGCGACCTCTCTCTACCCCCTCGGACAAGCTCCCTTGATCAGTAATCGTAAAAAAATAGGCTTTAAGAATGCCTCCCAAGCAAATGGCAATATAAGTAATTTAATTGAATTTTTTATTCAAAATTCAGTTAAATAATGTTAAAATTGAATTCATACATGTCCATTGTTGCAATTTAAATGTTCAAGTTGACATTTTATTGTTTAATTGATATGTTTATTATTATTAATTCGTTGATGATTGTCAAGCGATTTCTTTCAAAAATCTTTTTCTCTCTTATTTTAGAATCAATTTCGAATCTATTTTATTTAAAATTTGCCAAAAATTCTATTGTTTAGAATTCTGATTGGGAATTTTCATGTAATGCCTGAATAAATTTTTATGAAGTGATGGAAAATTGCTTAAGAGGAGCGGTTTGCATCCCATGCATGAATGGAATATATATATGAGTTCCAAATTTGTATTATTAAGAAGTCAAAGAACTTACTTAGGGAGAGGACAATCCCAATGGAAACCAGCCGGTTTTGCTACTCTCAGATCGAGCGTAACGTGGTTATATGTATACAGGCTGCGAAGCAGCCTGTATACATATAATATAAGACTCTTATATAGAGGAGGCTTCTCAAAGAAGAATATTTTTTTTTCTTATAGAATCTTAATGTATTATTTTTGTTTAATCTACCATAGGTGTCTTCTTATATATATTTTTCCTCCCTGTTGAATGAAAGCAAATGCTTGCTTCCATGACAGGGAGGTTTTTTACGGAGTGAGCTTGTTATAAACTCACGTCCAACCCCTTTTAGTCGCCTTTTACGACAAGCAGAGGATACTATGGACCTATTCTACCCCCGGTCCATAGGGGTCTCAGATTGCAGTACTTTTTTTTAAATTATCAGTTATTGGTCGGGAAATAAAAAAAAAAAATATTAAAACTGTGATAACTCTAAAACTAATGATTTATGACTCCCGGGTTCACAGGATCAAATTTATTGGAAATTAGCTATAGTATAACCCCTTTCAAGGAATCTATCAAATTTTTATTAATTCATGAAAAATTGCATCAGAGGATGGGTTTGCATCCAATGTATGAATGAAATCGCAGCCCATATACATATAATAAATAAGACGCTTTATTATAGAAAATCAGTCAATACTTTATTTTTTTATTTTATTTTTTTTATAAAATAATGTATCGTAATCCAAGTCTCTTTTCTTCTTTATTTTTATTTAGTATAAAAATATCAATTTTCTCTTACTTTGTTTCGAAGTTTTGCTAATAGATGTCTATAATTGAAATAAATTATTTTGCTAGTAACTACTCTATTTCCTGAATATACTAATAGATGGCACATGTAGTCCACTGTGTATCATTGAAATTAATAAATTTCTCATTTCTGATATTTTCAGGTTTTGTTAAACAATCGGGGGGATTGCTTAGGGGTTTCTTGGAGGGGGAGGTGGGAAAGATCAAGCCCAGATCAAAATATATCGGCTAAATAATTGGAGATATGGGATGCGAGACATTTAGAGAGGTCAAACAGTTGGCGGGGGACAGAGCTGAGTGGTTCCGTCAAACCAGTCTTAGGACTGTATACACAATGATGATGATGTTAATCAATAAATTTACTTTTGTTCTTATTTTTTCTTTTGTTGAAATCCACCCTAATTTCAACTTACGGTGTTCCGATTTCAATGACTGATTTATTTCGCCACGTAGAGGGGGCCAGCCCTTTACAGAAAGAATACAGATTTGTTTATAAATTAGGTTAAAACTTTCATCAGCCGTCCAAACAATTACACCAGATGTTGTGGCTATTAGTGAAAAGTACATGTATATATGGGCGCCAGTAGGACTTCAGAACCGAGGCCAGAGTGTTGGGAGCGCCAAAAGCGCCCCACAACTGTGCAATGCAATCAAGAAGAGAGAAAAAAGACAATAATCAAATTACAACACTAGAAACAAAAAAAAAAATATAAATAAAAATTAACATCAAAATGCTAAAAAAAATAATAATAATCAAACTCGTTTAAAATGGACTGGCCGCAGAAAGGCCAGCCCAGCAATGCACATAAATCTAAACTCACTATTTCAATTAATTAAGGCCGGGCCGTCCGGAAAGTCCGCCTCATAAAATTAGAAAAGCTTGCTGTACTCCTTCAAGCCTATATCGAGGTAAGTTTAGAATTTCGAAGCTCTGAGACTTATATGGATGCACGCGCAGATTCCTGGATGTAGTATGTTTACCCGCATTACTTAGTTATATCTCTCTATGTTTGCTTAAAACTTATAGCACACATTTCTAAGTTTATAAGCTGCAGGTACTCCAGTTGACATCATATAAGTTATTTAAAATTACTATTATCTACAATCAAATCATTGATTAAATTATATCTTAGTGCAATGCACCACAAATGAACACATGTCTTTCTAACCATCGTTTTTTCCTCCTCTTGAAACTTTCCTTTCAACTGATAATAATAACTGATAAACATAACAAGGTAAGATGTGAAAACTAATCAAAGCTGGAGAATTGATGAAAAGGCAGCCCAAGGATAAAATCCCGAATAAAATAATTTATTTATCCTTTAACAATAAAAAAATAATTTATTACAAAGTCATTTTAACGTTTCGGAGGATCTTCCATTCTCCTTCAGAGTTTTAAAGGGCCATTCAACGAAACATACAAGAAACTCTTCTCTCCTTCACCAGAGTTCGAATATTGTTTTGTCATGAATAGAATATTTATTTTTTCATCTCCAAAAAGAAAAACATTTATAATCTAATCTAAAGCTCATTACAAAATAATTACATGGTTGTATTTCGGAATCAACTGTTATGTAATGTTCATGTTCAAGCGTTTGAAAATGTCTGGTTTAGTTTGTGATATCAAGTAAACGAAAATTCCAAACATAGTTCCTTATGGTGTTATAGTAAATTTATGTATCCGGTAGAACGTTAATTAACTCTCGTATGTATTGTAGAATAAATGCTTATCTTATGTGACCACAGGATTTTACCGACATCCCTCATAGTAACAATAGTTTATATCGATCCGAGATTGGAAGTAGGTGTACACCTCTTTGGAAGTATTTTGGAAGTACTTGGAAATATTTGGAAGTAAGTACTTGGAAATATTTGAAAGTACTTGGAAATATTTGGAAGTACTTGGAAATATTTGGAATTACTTTAAAATATTTGGAATACTTAGAAATATTTGGAAGTACTTGTAAATTTCGATATCTAAATTTCTTATTTTAGAGTAACAAAATTATTAGGCCAAATTGTTGTTTTTTCCAAAAACTACATATAAGTAAATCTCAATGTTTTAAAGAAGTTTATAAATTTATGTTGGGTCGCATTTATTGCAAAGGACAGCCCTGCTCTAGAGTTAAAGAGATTTTTTGGAACACTGATTACCCGATAAATATCCAGGTTAGGCGTTGACGTTTTATCATCTAGATTCCGTCATCGAAATCTGGCTTTCGGAAAGAATTTACGGGTTCCTTATACAATTTTGGCTGACCCGATATCGATTTAAAAATATAATAATGTTATAAGAAGATGTTGAATAGAATGAAAATAAATACTAACTGGTCATTGATTGGAGGATGAAAGCAAAAGGGAAATTTATGAGATCATGTCGGACGAAACAAGTTGTCAACATTTATACATTATCAGAATATCAAAAAATTACTACTGTAGAGTGAAAAAGATATTTCATAAATAAATGGAGCGAGAGAAGTTGAAAAAGAAATTTTAAGTGATCAATAAATGCAACCATCAAAATGAAAAAAAAAATGTGAAAGAGTAAATGAAGAAACGTTTTCAAGCCCCCAAGTTCTTCTTTTGATGTGTTTCGAATGATAATTTTATGAGTAAGAATATAAATATATGCGGATCTTCGGTTAGGATGCCAAGTGGTTGAAAGAGGTTCGTAAAGAAAACTCTTTAGCAGGCATAAAAATATTCTTCAAGTTAAAGAAACAAACCGTCATTGGCGTAGTTAGGGAATTTTCCTAGGGGGGAGGGGGGGCAGCCGCAGTGGCGGCGCCAGCATTGAGCGAGGTGTGGCGACCGCCCAACCAAATTTTTGTTGAAAAACTGAAATTTTTGCAAAAAAATCCCAGTTTTTTCTTAATAAAATGAAAATTACTGATTCTAGGAACTTAATTCTTATCTCATTTTATAGGAAATCTTATTGAGTTGAACGTTTACTTGGACCACTTTTTTGATAAAACTCTTAGATTTATAGATATCCAGCATTTTCCATGACGCATGAGGATTCGGATCATATCCTGTCCGGAAAATTTAGGATATCTATAAATTTAAGAGTTTTAACAAAAAAGTGGTCAAAATAAACGTTAAAGTCAACAAAATTTTCTAGAAAATGAGATAGAAATCAAGTTTCTAGGATGAGTGCTTTTCATTTTATGAAAGAAAAACTGAGATTTTTTGCAAAAAATTCAATTTTTTCAAAATTTTAACCTCATTGCGACACGGGTTTCCATTATCCAATTAATATAAATAAAATAAAATTGAAATAAAACTTAATTTATATTTTTATCAACGTTCAGATCAGCTATGGCTATCATCAAGATGTATCACTGGCCACAAGGTTTTGAATGTAATATTGCAATTAAAAATAATATTAATTTACACGGAGGTTCTTTCGTTGACTCTTTTAAATCCTGAAGAAGGATGCTTCGAATTGTCGGATTTTTTAAGAGGATGAAATTGATATTTTAATAAATTATTTTGTAGAAAAATATCTTTAATTAATTAAATTGGCAAATTCTCTTATATAATAATATTTAAAAAAAACACGAGTGTTTCTGGATGAGGAGGTCTGAATTATAAATTTCCCTGACTAAATCGTTGGTGAAATTTCTGAGGAATATTTTTAATTAATATTATGTCACCTGATTTAAAAATGTGTACTTTATTTAAGACTAGCTAATAAACATTTTAGTTTAATAAAAATTAAATGAATTCAATTTAATTAGTACATTTTTAAAATGAATATAAGGCTCATTTTATTTAATACCTATAATGCTTAAAAGCGACAGATAACAGGCTATATTAAGGTATAATAAAAAAAAGCTCTTTGCAATTTTTCAAATGAAGAAAATATGACGCATTAAAAAATGTCGAATTTTCCTTGTTTTGTCGTCTGATAGTTAAATAAAATGTATATACCAAAATCGAGTTCAGTATATTTAGGGCATATCTTCACTTGTTGCTAATAAAGGAAAAATGAGTAAAGGTTTAAATTTTTAAAATGGTGGCCATGTCAATTTTTAATTCTTTATTTATCAATAATTGTTACCTTTTTAAATTATCTTATATTAAATACACTTTTAATAATTTATTTATAAACAAAATGACACCTTATTTTTGCAAATCGGTTAATTATTAACCGAGTTATGGTGGTTATAGTTATGGTTAGTTATTCTTAAGTAAATGAAAAAAAAGATGGTGCTGGATTCAAAACCGATTGTTTGAATTTTCATAATTAATTTGACAAGAGCGAGTTGAATAAATCGATGTAAGATGGCAGCAATGGAAAATGAATCAAGTTCAAATTCAAATATTTAAAATTCGATGATGGTCGATTTCATCTCAACCAGTTGTTAACTTCGACTAACCTATAATAATAAAAATAAAAATACCATCATAACTCGATTAATTGTCATCCGATTTTCAAAATTAAGGTGTCATTTTATTCAGAATAAAATGTTTAATATTTTATTAAATAGAAGATAATTTGATAAGGCTAACTAATGCGATATAAAGGACTGAGAAATTGAGATGTGGCAAACATAGTCAATTTTGAGATTATATGTTCACTATAATTTTTTACTACTTTAACCATAGCGAAGCATGAATTTTAAAACTACTATAGATAAAGTCTAGCAAATATCCGTTACAGTTTCATCTAAAGATACTGTGATTTAAATTATATTTTCACGAAAACTTTATTATGGCCTAGGGAGTTGGCGATTTATTTATTTATTTATTGTTATAATTCTTTATTTATTTATTGTTGCCTTAAAAGAAACGCCTGGCAGTTATGTAACCCGCTCAACCATTGCATAGCAGATTACCTATTACTTATCAGTTGGTGTCAATTAATAAAAATAGTTAATTAAGCTAATAATATGATATAGTAAAATATTTATGATATTAAAATGAATACCATTTGATATATGAGCCGTTCACTGCACAAATAGATTAACTCCATAAAACAAAAAGTGAAGAATTACGATTAAATAATTGTTTTTGAACATTAAATTAATTAGATTAAAAAGATTCATGAATAAGTCTATTAATTCAATCAATTAATATTTTAATTATCACGAATATATAAACAAATATTTTAAATTCCTAAATAATTAATTAGTCATGCCAACATAATAATGTATACATTATTACATTTTATTTATTATTAAAGTTGTTATCGGGAAATAAGGACTATATTTTTTATACAGACAATTTATATTTTATTGCCAATGTTTCATCAACTTTGTTGACTTCTTCAGGGGTCTAAAAAGTGATAAGGTCTCAATTAATACAGATTATAACATTATCAAATCAAAATCAAAATTGATCTCAAAAACCATTTCAATACATACAAAAAACAAATTGATATATTGATCGTGCCTCCTTCTTCAGGATTTAAAAGGGTCAACGAAAGAACCTCGGTGTATATTAATATTATTTTTAATTGCAATTATATTCAAAAAGTGATAAGTCCTGATGATGGCCATAATTTTAATATATCGCTTTTAACGGAATCAAAAAATTACCGAGGATCGCTCGGTGTACCAGGTACTATATATTTAATTAAAAAATATCTAAATTTTCTCTATTTCAATAAAAATATTGTCAATATTAAAATTGAATTCATTGGATTTTTGTTTAAATATTTATTACTTTTTTTTTGTATATTTCATAGTAAATATTAAAATATTTTTTATTCTTTTTATGTGTAAGTATATTTATGTTATTCTATTTCTAAATTCTAACTCATTAAATTCTGTCACTAATGAACTATCAACCTGACGAGGCATTTATGTAATAAACTTTATGACTACGAGAGAGATGAAAATATCTATTTTTAAAGAATTTAATTTGAGGGTGGAAATCATGTCGGGTCGGCGGCTGCGTCTATGTGGTGACATTTTCAATTTCATAGAACCGGAACCAAAAATAATGCATGTCTCGGGAGTAGGTAACCAAGAAAAATAACAGCTCTCGAGTTTATTTCTATTTTCATCAACCGAAATCCTATTTGGGGGATTCTGGATTATTTCTCAAAAAAGATCTTGGAAAACGATTGGTTTATTTTAAACATCAAATGAAATTTATAAAATTATAGAAATTTGTCCCCGGATACCTATATATATATATATAAAATAATTGATTTTATAGAGAGCTTCCAAAAGACTAATTCGCCACAATAATTCTTTATAAATATCCTTCTATAGGTAGGTAGTACCTGGAGCCAGTAAACTATTTAAAATTTGAATTTCCGATTACAATTATCGAAAAAAAATTGTAATTATTTAACTAGAGCAATTACTGTTTTTTTTTTTTTTTTGTTTTTTTTTTTAATGCAATCGAATGCAAGAAGTAAAGAAGCAGCCCCTATGGATCTCGAAAGACCCTTGCATTACCGAATATAAGGAAAAGTTGATTAAGTGAGAGGGTGGAGACGCAGGTGTTTATGCACTCGGGTTTTGAAGGTTTGAAAATTATAAGTGCTGGGAAAGATGGAGGCTGGGGGAGAGTTCCAGTTCCTTGAAGTCATGGGGATATATGTATTGGCGAATGAAGTGGTCCGGCACTTTTATAATTTGACCGCGAAAGAGTGTTGGGAGTCGGCAAAACGCGTGCTACGTGCAAAGCATGCTTTAGGGGGTACTATTGATTTTATCTCATCAGAGCACCTGCCGTGAAAGTATCTATAGAAAAGGGAAAGGGCAGAGACATTTCTTCGATGAGCTAGCGAGTCGAGGGAGTCGGTGAGGGTAGATTCGTCAATTAGCTTGACGGCTCGTTTCTGAATTGCATCCAGGGTAGCAAGAGAATATTTTGAGGCTTCTCTCCATAGATGAGAGCCGTATTCGAGACAGGGGCGGATTTGGGCCTTGTAGATGGTGAGAAGTTGTGGGGGTTTGTAAAATCGCTTGGACCTGAATAAGAAGCCAATCTTCCTTGCTGCAGATTTCGCCACAGAGATGTGTTCATTCCAAGACAGGTCAGATGGGCTAGCGCGTCGAGGGAGTCGGTGAGGGTAGAATCGTCAATTATTCTGACGGCTCGTTTCTAAATTGCATCCAGGGTAGCAAGAGAATATTTAGAGGCTCCTCTTCATAGATGAGAGCCGTATTCGAGTCAGGGACGGATTTGAGCCATGTAGATGGTGAGAAGAAGGGGCGTGAAAAATCGCTTGGACCTGAATAAGTAGTCAATCTTCCTTGCCGCAGATTTCGCCACAGAGGAGATGTGTTCATTCCAAGACAGGTCAGATGCGACAAATGCGACAGAGACGCCCACATGAATAGACTGTCACACATTTTCAGGGTATTCGAATCGAAGTGAATATCAGGGAAATTTTTATTTTCGCGCCTAGAAATTAGACAACATTGAGTCTTGTTTGCAATAAAGTTAACTAAATTTTTATAGCCCCATTTATTCAGTTTGTCTAGGTCGAGAGTGATTGAGGAGGCAACATGGATTCGGTTATTCGGGAGTGAGGGTTTGCCGTGAAGAGTGCTATCGTCGGCGTAACAATGAGTTGGGTTTGATGTTTGACGGATAAGGTCGTTTATATAAATTAGGAAGAGTGTGGGGGAGATTACAGAGCCTTGGGGAACACCAGCTTTTGTGGAGAACGATTCGGATGATATTCCATCCACGACAACTTTGATACTACGGTTTGGCAGAAAGCTTTCTATCCATTTGTGAAGTGTTGGTGTGAAACCAAAGGCTGTCTGTTTGGCAAGAAGATTTTTGTGCCAAACTTGGTCAAAAGCTTTTGAGATATCTAGGGCTACAGCGAGGGTTTCTTTTCCGGCCTCTAGAGTTTTGTTCCAGGTGTGGGTGACATAGGCTAAGATGTAGCCTGTGGAACGATTTTGCCATATTGCCTATCGTGAATTATTTTATTATTTTCTAAGTGACGAAGGACGTGTTGGTTTATAACCATTTCCATTGTTTTGGAAAGAACAGAGGTGTGATCGCGATAGGTCTGTAATTAGAGATTTGTGAATGGTCACATTTTTTAGGAATAGGTGTTACTGGCTATTTTCCAGCTTTTAGGGAATTTGCCGGATTCATAAGAGAGTTGGAATAGCTTAGATAAAATAGGGGCAAGTTCAGGGGCGCATTTTTTAATTTTTTAATGAGAATTGGTTGGATGTCATCTGGGCCAGCGGCGGAGTTGGATTTTGAAACAGTAGGTACTTTAAGAGAAATATCTGTACGGAAATTCTGGAACGATTTGATTTTGATGTCCCACTCTTAAAACTGCATGTTATTATGTGAGTATACCATTTTTTTTCAAATACCAGCATCTGTACCAGGCTCATTGGGACACTGTCTACATCACTGGGCCCCTTCCTGGGGATTAAGATACAAGTAGAATAGAATGAGGAAGAAAGGCCTAGTCTTTTGATGTGAAAACAACAAATGAATTAACAAATTTATTAATACTTCTTCAGGATTAAATAATAATTAAATAAAAAGGGATAAACATTTTTAATGATAGGTAATATTCTATTAATTGATCTGCAACTACGTGGATAACTGTCTTTATCTTTTTTTCTATTTAGTAATTAGCATTAATATTTTAATAGCAAAACATAATCATCAACTCCCTTTAAGGCTGGAAATTAAAACTCACCATTTTTAGAGAGATTGCTAATAAATCTGGGATAAATTTCTTTTGAACATTTACAGGGATGAAACGCGGACGATGATGTGAAATCAACTATTAATTGTGTGGATGAGAGTGAATGACCTCTCTCTCTTCAAGATGGCATCGACCTCGTCACTGAATTTTTTTTTCTTTTATTTAATAAAACTACAAATGACATCAATTCCATTTTTGTTTATCACTTTCAGTTAAATGTATAGAATAAGTCAAGTAGAGTGGATTGGTCATCTACAGAATTGGACTTTTTGAACGTTTCTAAATCCAATATTTCAAATTTGACTTTAAATATTTTAATTTTATTTCGAAATATCTGATTGTTTTTACATATGGTGTCCCGTAAACCCGATAAACCGTGAACATGGGATAGGCCAGTTTATTACGGTCCAGAACCTAAACAAAATCTATATAATATATAAAATTAAGGTTTTGTCTGTACATTGCTCCAAATCACGCCAAATATTGGTTGGACACGTTTCAAGCAAAGTTATGAACGAAAACACCCTCAACAAAATTCCTGTCTGTCTGTATGTCTGTCTGTCTGTTTCAGTGGTTTCCGCGAAAAGTTGCTCACGATTCACGTCAAAATGGCTGAAGGGATTATTATGAAATTTCATATTTGTATCAGATGTCTTCAAACTTACGTTTTAGCTATTTAACGTTTTGATATTTTGACCCCAAAAAGGGGTTTGGGGGGGGGGCGCGCCGCGCAAGTATGAAAATTATCAAATAACTCCTAAACTATTAACTCTACGACAAATTATATAATGAGCAAAGTTGTAGGGGACAACTCTTGTTTAAAAAAATTCCCCCCAAAAATCACCCAAAATGGGGGGAGGGTCAAAAAATGAAAATTCTTGCTCTTGGATCAAACTCAACCAAATTTTGTATACATAATCTATGGGTAACTAGAAGGCTAGAAATGCAAAAACTGGATGCGGGGGTGGAGTGTGGTGGGTTAGGGCATGCGGTCCGCAGAGTGGAATGGGGTGGAGTGAGGGAGTAAGGGGGAGTAGAGGGTGCAGGAGGTGGGGAGGGGTAGTTCGGAGGGGGGTCCACGGGGCTAGGCGGGGGTGGAGAGTACACGGGGTGTGGGGGGTCCAGGGGGTTCAGATGAGGGCTCAGTGGCGTTTTTATTATTTTTCTCGGTTTTTTTTTAGTTTGAAAATCTTATAATTTTAATCCCCCCCCCTTAATTTTGGGTTCGATTTCATCCAAAATCTAATCAGCTCTTAATCTCAATGCACCAAAACTACATGTGAAATTACCTTTTAATATTCACACTAGTTTTTGAGCTAGAGAGTACACAAAAATTTGGTATTGCGCACACGTACCTACTAACTTACTAACGTACCTACTAACTAACAGACATTTTGACAAAACAGTTATTATCTCGAAAATTAAAATTTTTCGATGTTCACTTATTAGGGCTTTTTTGTAGACCGAATGGTTTCGGCCAATTTTTTAATCTAAATAATTTCATCCGTTTTTGAGATAATTCGAAAAAAAGAAGGAAAAAAACCACTTTTTGCATGAACGATACTACCATACCCTGTATGGTAAAGTAAAAAAACCATTCTGTAATAGAATTTAGTTCCTTGCTGGGAACCATTTGCTTTGAATTTTCCTACTTCAAATGTTGATAAATCCCTCTAAATGTATCTTTTAGCGTTGACCTTTATAATTCTTCTCCAAATAGTGTCTAGATTTTTATTTTGGAACGAAGTGAACTTATGGGACGCCTCGGGGTGGTACCCTAGTCTGTGAAAAGTGTCCGTAACGTTAAATAAAAACAAGCGAGCCAATGCTCATGCGCGCGCATCCACTCAGCCACTCTGGGGGCGGGGCCTCTGGCTTGCGCTCTGGTCGGGAATCGATGCTGTTCGATGTTGAATCTTTCGATTCAACAGGTATTATTTCATTACCCTCCTCTACCTCTCTGCTTCTATTTATCGAAATAATCCTCTTTAAAAATTTTATTAATTTAATAGACAGAATAATAGAATTCAATAAAATGGCATCGAATTCAGAGACAGAACATTCAGAACATTTCGTTATTCAGCAACAAATAACAAAGGTGTGCTTACTTAATTAATAAATAAATGAAAATGAAATGAAAATAAATAAAAGAATATTGCAATAATTCTACTAATTTATTTATTATATTTCCAGCTAATAGAAGAAAATAATCAATTAAAAAAAAATCTACTAAAGGTAAGCGTTATATATTAATCGTGGGTGTATGTGTAAAATCCCCGTGAATCCCTAATTGATTTCATAACTAATTCCTATAATTTATTTATTTATTTAATTAATTGAATTTTATTATTTATTTATTCTATTTAAGGAAATAAAAATTAAAGAAGAAGAAAAAATTCCTTGGAATTTGATTTCCAACGAGGATTTGATGAATTATTATTAAAATATCTAAGATTATTTATTTATTTATTATTAGAGTATCTATTAGTTAGATATTTATATAATATACTGAGTAAAACATTGTATAAATTCATATACTGTTTTTTCTCAAATTCAAAAATATTTCCA
>JALMQS010000092.1:7342632-7372403 GCA_024734495.1 Forficula auricularia | reverse complement strand
ATCGGAGAAAAATATAAAAAAAAAAAAAACAAGTAGGCAATATCAACAAGAGTATCGACAAAGAATAAAAGAAAAAAATACAAAAGATCCAAGGTATGGTATGAAAATTATATACATTTTTAATAAATTTATTATTACCATTAATAACTGTAATTAATTTTAGTACTTACTACTATCGATGCTGTTTTCTCGAGATATTTGGCAAAAATCGAATCACAAATATATATATCTTATTTTAGTTACCATAAAGCTATAGTTTCTATGATAGAACATAATTAGGCTTAATTATTATTATTCATATAAATACCTGTTTCTTTTTGTATATTATTATTATTATATATTATATATTTTTATAAATCATTGTAAATAAAATAAAGGTGTTAAGATAATTTTATAAAGTAGTTTCTTTGCTTTTTATCGATAAAAAAATCATAATAAAAAATGTATACCCGAATAATTATTTTTCTTTATACCTAGAATAGAACTTAAAATTAATATTTTTATAATAAGGAACTTCGTTCCTATCCGGTGTCCTACGACACAGATCGACTTTTTTTATTTTAATTGCTTCCTAAATACTTGAGTAAATATTTGAAATTGCATTTCTTGATGTATGGTATTATCTCTCTCTCTCTCGGGAACCTTTTCCAAACATTTATGATTAATGCATTTCAGTGTTGGGTGTCTCTCTAAGTGTTTAGAAAACGAAACCATTAGAGTGGTAGGTACAAGTGTAAATTTAAAATCTTAGTACCTGGAACACGGAGCTATGGATTGTTTGTTTTTGATTTACCAACCATTTGTATTTTATTTTGATTCAACCACCCGTTAATAATTAGTTTCATTAAAAAAATTAATTAATTATTAAATCGATTCTTCCATGCTTTCAGCAAATGTTACCTATAATAATTGAAACGTCAAAAATTCAATACCAATTCAATTCATTGTAATCGGAATTAGTAGTTTTCTTTATCTTTGGTCAGCCTTTCCATCAATTCAGGATTAAATTCTACCTCTTCATCTTCAATATACCTCTAATTAAATTTTTACTTTATTTTTATCTAAATGACAATATTTTGAACCAGCTATCTAATTAATTAAATTGACTAATTCTAATATATATAGGGAAAAGTGGGGGAATATCGACCGTCGGGTAAAATAGACCAGTTTCAAATCTCATAAACTTGGCGCCATACGAGCAAAATTCTGGTGCTGGTCTTATTAAGGAAAGAACATTGTTATATTTTTAAATGTATTGCATTTTACGTTCCTAGGATACAGCGGATATTTTTCAATCATTTGGATTTAATTTGCTTCATTTTTAATCTATACTTTTTGCAAAAAAAAAAATTTGATGCTAAGTGTATTGGTCCGGGTAAAATCGATCGTGATGGTCGATGTTACCCTCCAGTGATCGATATTACTCAACCTAATATTTACACTTGGTGGGGTAATACCTATTTTAAATCAAGTGCGTAATAAATATAGACATTACTAATGTGCAATGTTAAAATTAATGTTAAAATTATAAATTTATTTCAAAATACTGCTTGGTCGATATTGCCCTTCACCATGATCGATATTACCCTACCGGTCGAAATTACCTCATATTTACCCCTTAAAAAAAACTACCTTTAAAAAAACATTTGATTGTTTGCAGATCCAATAGAAGAAACTCTTAATAGATAAAGTAACCAAGCAATTTGACCGTTTTGAGCAATTTATTACCAAGATTAATACTTGATATTTTTAACAGCGCTCAAGTAGTTGATATTCTCCTTCTTTCCCCTAATAATATTTGTAATGATCTATTAGTGGAATTTAAAATAAAAAAACCAATTAATTTTATTAAAAGAAAATTGAAAAAAATGTAATTATAAATTTTTATTCAAACAACCACCTGTGAATAATTATTTCAATTAACAAAAAACGCATGAAAAGCAACTTAGCCGAAAATGAGACCGTGACAGACCGAATAGTCAACACAAAAAACCCCTAACCCCCTGAATTTCATCCAAATCTTTAAAGCCGTTTTTGAGATACCGATTCTATACATATATACATTATACATATATAAGAATTGCTTGTTTAATATAATAGTACCCGGAACACCGAGCGATGCTCGGCAATTTTTTGATTCAGTTAAAAGGGATATATTAATATTATTTTTAATTTTAAATTCAGGTCAAAAGGTCGATTTTTAATCGCAGCCAAAATAAAATTTACACCCGCTATGGCCATCATCAAGAATTATCACTGGTCACAAAGTTTTAAATGTAATTGTAATTAAAAATAATATTAATATACTATACATCGAGTGGTTCTTTCGTTAGCCCTTTTCAATCCTGAAGAAGGAGGCATGATACTTCGAAATGTCCAATTTTTTAAGAGAATGAAATTGAAATTCTAATAAATTATTTTGTAGAAAAATACCTTGAATTAATTAAATTGGCAAATTATAATAAATAATAATATTTGTAATGATCTATCAGTGGAATTTAAAATAAAAAAAAAACCAATTAATTTTATTCAAACAACCACCTGTGAATAATTATTTCAATTAACAAAAAACCCATCAAAAACAACTTAGCTGAAGATGAGACCGTGACAGATCGAATTGTCAACACAAATACCCCCTAACCCGTGAATTTAATACAAATCGTTAGAGCCGTTTTCAAGAAACCAAATTTATATATATATATATATACAAGAATTGCTCGTTTAGATGTGTTCCTTTTCAATTGATAGAACAAGGAAAACCGTTGGTTATGTTGTTCCACACATGCCGGCAATATTTGATTAATTTAAATTTGCCTGAGTGACAGACAGACATACGTGGATGCGTAGGCGTTGATAACAACCGCCGGAGACAATAGACTATAGCACACCTCTGCCTCACAATTAATAATGCTAATGCTAATTATAGCAATTGCTTGCTAATTCGGCTTTACTAGATGAAGAAGCGACGACATACCTGAAGTACTCCACTCCCATACAGTGTTTCATTTTATTCAAATCATCTCTGGATGAATAATTGTATGTTAAAGACGGGGCGGAGTAGACCTCATGAATCATTTCCCTCCTAATTATTCCTCTTGCTGCTGCCCACTTCAAATCCTCCCCCTCTCCCACTCATTCTTCTTATTATTCCTCTATTCTTATAAACATTATTTTTTTTAAGAGAATTAAAAAAAGAACAATTTATATGATAGCTATTAAAAGCGACAAATGAGTTGGATTTGTTGTTTTTTTTTTATTTCTGCACTGACAAAATTCATTCATATGAGAGAGAGAATTTATGTAGAATCGTTGTTGGGTTATATGAAAATAACATTGGCACAGTGTTTTGGTCGAAAATGATATTTTTGTGGAGGCCGTCTCCGAAACATCGAGTATATTCTTAGGAAGAAGTCATTGAACCAGAAAATGTGTTTTCATCTCGGCTTACATCATCATCCAGAGAAGCAATAGACATCTAAATCATTTATTTGAATTAAATTAGTACTTAAGGAGAGGGGAAAGTATCTTATTATCTACTCTTATTAAACGAGCAAAAATTGTATATATATATAAATTTCATCTTAATTGATTTTTTCTTAATCAAATTAATTATTTATAGATGAAAATCTCAATCAAAAAGTTTGTTTACATTTTTTTAATTATCTTTTATTTATTAATTGGTTTTTTAATTTTACAACCCACGAATACTTTATACCAAATATTGTTATATATTTGAATTTGCCAATTTAATTGATTAAAATTCCTTTTGTCAGCACAGATATATGTGGAGAGGAGCCGAAACGTCAGGGAGACCTGATATGGCACTTAAAGAAGAAGAAGAATAAACCACCCAAAATGGGGAGGAGGGTCAAAAAATGAATATTCTTGCCCTTGGAACAAACTCAACCAAATGTTGTATACCTACATATTCTGTAGGCCTCTAGAGAGCTAGAAATGCAAAAACTAATGACCCAAAATGTGTGTGGGGGGGTCAAAAATTGAAAATTCTTGCCCTTGGACCAAACTCAACCAAATATTGTATGTATAATCTGTGGGCCACTAGAAGGCTAGAAATGTAAAAACTGGGTGGGAGGTTCGGGTAGTGGGGTTCCAAGGGGCGGAGGAATTTTATTTTGTCTGCGATTAAACATCGCCCTTTTGACCTGAATTTAAAATTAAAAATAATATTAATATATCCCTTTTAACTGAATCAAAAAATTATCGAGCATCACTCGGTGTTCCAGGTAATATTATATTAAACAGCAATTCTTATATATGTATATATATATAGAATCGGTATCTCAAAAACAGCTCTAAAGATTTTGATGAAATTCACGGGTTAGGGTGTTTTGTGTTGACAATTCGATCTGTCTCATCTTCGGCTAAGTTGTTTTTGATGGGTTTTTTGTTAATTGAAATAATTATTCACAGGTGGTTGTTTGAATAAAAATTTATGATTACATTGGTTTCAATTTTCTTTTAATAAAATTAATTGATTTTTTTTATTTTAAATTCTACTAATAGATCATTACAAAAATTATTATATATTAGAATTAGGCAATTTAATTAATTAGATAGATGTTTCAAAAAATTGTCATTTAAATAAAAAAAATTAATTAACTGTCTTGAAGATGGAGAGGCAGAAGAGGTTGTCCTCCGGTTGATGCAAATAAACATACACACATATATATAATATATCGAAATTATATATCTATATATATTATTTATTTGTTTGAGACTATAGTTTCAAAGACTTGGCTTTCATATTTAGTCTTTTTAATTATAAATATTATTTTTCATGGGGTCAATATCGTATGGATATTGAAAGTTTTTGATCTTTACTTAGCTGAGAGTCAGTTAAAATTAGCTATGTTATATCCAACGGGTCAACGAAAGAACCACCGGGTATATTAAAATTATTTTTAATTGCATTAACATTTAAAACTTTATGGCCAGTGATACGTCTTGATGATAATGGCCATAGCGGGTATAAAAATTGGCAAAAAATAAATGAAATTTTATTTCATTTCATCAATAAAAATTTACCTTTTTACCTGAATTTAAAATTAAAAATAATATTAATATATCCCTTGTAACTGAAGAAAAAAATTACCGAGCAACGCTCTTAAAAGTTAAAGGAAAGTATTCGATTGAAATAGTTTAAGTAGATTTTGAATGAAATAACAAGAATTTATTTATGAACTAGTTTAACAACTTAATAAGAGTTAATACTCTTCTGGTTTTCCACATGCATCAAAATGACAGTAAACTGGATAAGAGATTTATTTTACAAAGAACTCTAGTTAGTTACTGAGATTTTTCGCTAAAGGAAAAAAACAAACAATGGTCAGATTCCTGTAAATGGGAAGTAGAGAAATTTCAAGAGAGAAGGAAATAATAGGTATCAATGAATAAGATATAAATAGTTGTTGATTTAATTCTGAAAAATCAAAGTAGTTTAAAACAACAGCGAACTCGCGGAACCTGATTTTAATTTCCTTTGGAATACAGTTTCATTTTATATATTGGTCAAAAATGAATACTTTCAATAAATTACCTAATATTTACATTAACTGAAAAAGTTTATTTTCAAATTGATTTCAGAAAACAAATACTATTTATGGATATAATCAAATCTTAGGTGCCAATTTTTAAACTATACAGCAGCATAGTATTTTTCGACCCCTTTATCCTAAAAAATGATTCATTAATAGTAACATTTTACTTTACCATACAGGGTATGGTCAAGTATTGTAATCGTGCATGAAAAAAGTCTTTTTTCTTTCTTTTTTTCGAAATATCTCAAAAACAGTAGGAAGTATTTTGATTAAAAAAATTGAACGAAACCATGGAATTTCGGTCTACAAAAAAGCTCTAATAAGTGAACATCGACAAAATTATATTTTTCGAGATAATAATTGTTTTGTCAAAATGTTTGTTAGTCTGTTAGTCTACCTGTTAGTTAGTCTGTGCGTTACCAAATTTTTGAGGACGAGCTAGCTCAAAAACTAGTGTGAATATCGAAATCAAATTTCATACGTAGTTTTGGTCCATTGAGATTAAGAGCTGATTAGATTTTGGTGCATATAGACACAAAGGGGGGTGGGGTAAAAAATTAAAAATCTAGGCCATTTGAGCAAACTCAACCATATTTTTTATACATAATCAGTGGACCCTCAGAGGTCTAAAAATGCAAAAACTAACCCCCAATATGGGGGGGGGGGGTCAAAAAATGAAAATCTTGGCCATTTACCAAACTCAACCAATTTTGTATACATAATCAGTGGGACACCAGAAGTATAAAAATTCAAAAACTAATCCCTCCCCCCCCTACATGATTATAAATAATTTTAGGGGCCAGATTGTATGGTAAAGTCAAGTGGATGGCCACATCAGAACACCTCAGCTTATTTATTATTATATTAAAATGTTTCACCTAGAACCAACACCTATCTCCTTAAAAGTTACCGATTGTTTACCTTGCTTATAGCCTTTCAAGAGATGCAAACGAGTTCAACGAGATCACAGTTTCTTTAACTTTAATGAAAATAAAAATATTTTTCTATTTAATAAATATATTAATATATGCTAAAGAGAAAATAAACTCTATCCGTCCGGAGTCAATTTTTCTTTCATCACTGCATTTAAAAATATACCCCTTAATCGTGTACGCCATTGAAAAAAAATATAAATTAGTTTAATTAACGATTTCAAAATTACCTTAATGAAATTTATTTGTCCATGTAATCGTTGTTGAAATGTTTATTTTCAATTTGGTGACTGAGGGGGGGATTAAAATAAAACCGAGTAAACCCATCATCGGACGGACGCCATCCCCAATTCAGAGGAAGGCCGTCGACTTCTCTCTCTCTTTGATTGGGGGTTTAATTTTAATTCGATAAAACGGAAATGACGTGTCGTCTGCCCCAATGTCTGTGTCGACGACGTTTTCGTCCCCCCCACGATTATGTAAGAAGTAAAGAGCGGCGTCCCAAAATAAGGTAGTCGTGACTGTGGGGGGACGCGGGGGCGGGTGCGGGTGTGTGTGTGTGTAAATAACAACAAGAAACAAATTAGGTGTGAAGTGAATCCCTGGAGGTGCCCTTCGTGGCTTAAGAGACGTCACGCACACACACACACACACACACACACAGGCCAGCCATTCAAACGGGCACAAAAAGAGCAAGCACACAGATGGAATTTCTCAGAAGGAATTTCATGCCAGAGTAAAATCATCTCAACACTCTTCACAATTATATTATCCAAACACACTCTGTTTCCGAACATATATATTTTAATTTTTATTTCATTTTGTACAATAGGCACATCAACTGTTCAAAAATTCAAAAAAATGCTCTCGTTTTTACACGCTTTATATTAGCTTCACCTGTATGTATGTACGTATGTATGTATGTATTTATCTATGTATCAATGTGACTTTTATTCTTTTAAATTTCGCAAACATTTCTCTATAAAAATTATTGTTCACCTACTCAATTTAAAGGAAATTATATAAAAACTAGCTGACGCCCGGGCCTTCGTTTTATGGTTAAAAATACTATATATATTTATCTAGATTAATTTGTAACAACGCTAAGAGAAATTTCTCTAAAAAAATTTCCCTCTTGCCTAGAATCGAACCTACGAACTAAGGTCATTAACTTTAACCACTAGACCAATCTAATATTAATATTTATACCATGATTTCTGTTACTAAAACTATATATTTTTGATTTGGACTTTGTGTCGAGATAATATTGTATTCATTTGAATTCGAATGAAAATGAAAAAACACCAATAGATTTTAAATTAAGAAACATTAAATATATAGGTATTAATTAAGGAGGCAAATTTGAAATATAATTGTCAGCGCGGATTTTAAACTGATGGCTCCAATCGATTTTCATTAAGCAGGCAAATTTGAAATATAATTCTAATTTGGACTCGAATTTTGAAATGAAAGACTCCAATTCATTTTAAATTAAGAAACATTAAATATATTGATCATTATTCATCCCCCCCCCCCCCCCCTAGCCACTCAAAAGTTAAAGAGGCGAAACTTTTAAGAGACGATGTATTTTCGGTAGTTTACCGGTATACATTTGGAGTGTGGTTTTTTAAGAGGAATAACATTTTTGGACCGAGACGCTGCCCGCCAGGGCACCAGCCCGGAGGGCCGAGCTTCGAGGGCGTGCAGAAGGCACGCACGAAAAGCTCGTTATATAGATAATAGCTGAACCGGCCACGCGTTGCTGTGACTAACTCTTATGCTTCATGCCTAAACCAAATAATTATAGAATAGGTATTAAAACAGTAAATGAATTATATATTACTTGTCAAAATTGTTCCCTTAACCAAAAAATAATATTGACAGTTGAACGATTTCCAAAAAGCTTTTTTCGGCCATCTTCTTTGTTTGCTTTTACCCCCCAGTGAGGCGCTGGTGTTGTTTCCTTGAAAAAATATTTTTTGCATGCCACAGTTGTGATATCTATAAAAAACACTCGTGTATTTGAATGGAATGTTGTGTGAAAATTTCAAAGAACTCGGAGATCCTTCAACGTATCACTTAAGCGTAACAGTACATTTTTATTTATATAGATAATAAAAATAAATACATTTCATTCAGTTAAATTCCGCAAACATTTCTCTATATAAATAATTATGAAAAAAAAGTAAAAAAAATAAATTTTATTGGAGAGAGGGAAGGGAGGGATTGGAAAACCAATCGACTTGATTGGGGAATAATGGAATTGAAATAATTATCGGAAAAGAGGTTTTTTAATCTAATTAGATTTTTCCTCTTATTAAAAACAAGGACTAAAGATGAATAAGGACACTCGATGGTGGAGAAGTAATCTCCGGAATCGAAGCAAAAAATACAATGTATACATTAATTAATGTAAAATAATTGGTTTAATAAAATTAAAAAAAAAAAAAAAAAAAAAAAATTATATTGGAAAAATATGGAATTGAAATAATTATCGGAAAAGAGGTTTTTTCTTTAATTAATTTTTTCCTCTTATTAAAAACAAGGACTAAAAGATGATCAAGGACACTCGATGGTGGAAAAGTAATCTCCGGAATCGAAGCTCAAAAACAATGTATGCGTAAATTCATGTAAAATAATTGGTTTAATAATAAATTTAAAATAAATTATATTTTAGGACGAGGTCCTGATTGGATCGAATATGGAATTGGAATAAGAGGTTTTTTTCTTTAATTAGTTTTTCCTCTTAATAAAAACAAGGACTAAATCAAGGATCAAGGACAGTCGATGGTGGAGAAGTAATCTCCGGAATCGAAGCTCAACAACAATGTATGCATAAAATAATTGGTTTAATAAATTTATAAAAAAAAAAGATATAAATTATATTTAAAAAAAAAATAAAAAACACTCTTCTGAAATGTACAAAATAATGTAATACTTAATCAAAAAGCGTGGGGACACTTTATCGAAATTAATTTAAAAATTTTAAGCACACACTTTTTGATTAAGTATTACATTATTTTGTACTTTTTAGAAGCGTGTTTTTTAGTTTTTTAAAATATAATTTTTATTTGAAATATTTGTAAGTATTAGACTGAAGATGAAGGTTTCCTTCTGAAACTTTTTAAATGTAGCTAAAATTAAATTGGAAGTTTTTGTGCCGAGAGTAGCAGAATTTTTATATATTGAAGAAGACAATAAAAGAGTGTGTCTTCAGCTGGAATTATAAATTTTATTTATAACGAGACTAAAGTTTCGAGGGGTTTGCCCTCTTCATCAGTCTATTATAATTGATTCACAGGAATAAATGTATGAATGGAAAGCTAAAATTTCCACGTGGCTGAGCTAAGAATTGTCATTTATACTTGTTTTATTTTTTGGCTCTAGGTGGTGGCGTTTATGAGGTTTTTATTTAAAACTTATTTAACAATTCTTAAATCGAAAAATAGAATTGAATGAGACAATAAAAGAGTGTGTCTTCTGCTGGAAGTATAAATTTTATTTATTTATAACGAGACTATAGTTTCGAGGGCTTTATTCAGTCTATTATTAGGAATTAATTTATGAATTCCTGTGAATCCATTATAATAGACTGATGAAGAGGGCAAAGTCCTCGAAACTATAGTCTCGTTATAAATAAATAAAATTTATACTTCCAGCAGAAGACACACTCTTTTATTGTCTCCTTCAATATATAAAAATTCTGCTACTCTCGGCAAAAACTTTCATTTTAATCAAAAAATAGAAATTTCCGAAAGCTTTATCTTACAAATAGCCGCGCAAATAAAAACCTAATTAATGCCACCTACAGCCAAAAAATAAAACAAGTATAAATGACAATTCTTAGCTCAGCCACGTGTAAATTTTAGCTTTCCATTCATACATTAATTCCTGTGAATCAATTATAATAGACTGATGAAGAGGGCAAAGCCCTAGAAACTATAGTCTCATTATAAATAAAATTTACAATTCCAGCAGAAGACACACTCTCTTATTGTCACCTTCAATATAGATAAAATATTTGGCAGTAGAAAAAATTATTAAAAGTTGAAGTTTTATTAAAATCACACATAATTAATTATAATTATTTATTCGTTTTCAATAAATAATTATAATTAATTATGTGTGTGATTTCACTAAAAATTCAAATTTTAATCAAATTAATCACAAAAATAAAAGCTTCAACAGAAGAAACAATCTGAAATTTATTCTTTCTTTTGTATTATTTTAATTGAAAATACAAAAAATGCCTCTGTTCAACTGGTACACATTGCAATTGTATTATTATATTATTATTCATGTAGATAATAATAATAATAATAATAATAATAATAATGTTCTGACGCGGTCCGCCTGATAGATAGTCAACTAACCATACATATCTAAACAGATCTCACCCAGAGGGCCACGGATAGACGAGGATCTACCTTATTTATTAGTTTTTCATTATTATAGATACTTTCAAAATTTATTTATTTAAATATAGTACCTGGAACACCCAGCGATGCCCGGTAATTTTTGGATTCAGTTAAAAGCGATATATTAATATTATTTTTAATTTTAAATTCAGGTAAAAAGGTCGATTTTTAATCGCAGCCAAAATAAAATAAAATTAAAATAAAACTTATTTTATATTTTTACCAACTTTGACATCAGCTATGGCTATCATCAAGATGTATCACTGGCCACAAAGTTTTGAATGTAATTGTAATTAAAAATATTAATAATATACACGGAGGTTCTTTTGTTGACCCTTTTATGGTAAATCCTGAAGGAGGTACGATCCTTCGAATTGTTGGATTTTTTAACAGAATGAAATTGATATTCTAATAAATTATTTTATAGAAAAAATTAATTAAATTGGAAAATTCTAATATATAATAATATTTGTAATGATCTATTAATGGAATTTAAAAAAAAAAAAAACAATTAATTTTATTAAAAGAAAATTGAAAAAAATATAATTATAAATTTTTATTCAAACGTGAATAATTATTTTAATTAACAAAAAACCCATCAAAAACAACTTAGCCGAAGATGAGAACGTGACAGAACGAATTGGCAACAAAAAAAACCCCTTAACCCGTGAATTTCATCCAAATCGTTAGATAAGAATTGCTCGTTTAATATAATAAGCTATAATAAGATAAATATCCATATGTACATGTACTTGATTTTTTCCCAATTGTTTTAATGATAAGGCTATACAAATCCTTTTATAGTCCAAGTTGACTTTTACACTTGAATAAAAAAAAAATCGAAAAAATCAAGAAAATAAAATACACAATTTGGATCTATGTTGATTCGAATTATAGTGTAATTTGTTTTGTAGGCGCCAGATGATAGAGGAAAAAAAATGAAAATAAAATTTAAATCGAAATTGTTTTACTAATCATAGTCCAACTATACAAGGATATCTAAAGAGGAGAAGTGAAAATTATAGTAATTTTCTTTTAAGGTAGCTACTTATGTTGGTTAAAAAGTTTCATTTCAAAATCGATAAAACCACAAAATACCTTGTCGCTAAAAACCGCAAACTCTGCTACCCATAATTATAAAGTTTCTTTCAAAGAACATAAATATATCGACAGAGCCGTTTTATGACCTTCGTATTTTTAGAATGCCTGTCATCCAAAATTTTCATTAATTACTACTATATTCGCTAATTTTATCGTTCGCATGCACGTATATTAATTTTTTAACATCGTTTAATTGCAATACACCATGTCTCTTCCTTTGATATAAAAAAATTGAGTGAAAAAATTTTCAAGGTTCAGCGTTGTTTTTCAAATTTTGGTGAATTGGCAATCATTTTTTTTTTTTTTTTTAATATAATTTAAAGTTAAGCCAGTTCTATATTGGTAAATGGTAAGTACGGTGTTGCCGCCATGTGGTAGAAATTGAAACTAACGCAATTGGGTCGCTGTCATAAATGCCATATGCATAATCAAAGAATATTATTTAATAAATAGGTTTGGTTTTTGTTTATACAGGGTGGGTCATAAAGATCTACTATATTTTGAAAAGGTATCAAAAAATGAAAAAACTGAATATATTTTTGAAAAGAACATATAATAATTTTTTTTAATGTGTTTTAAACATTATCAGACAAAGGGGAGGGGGGGGGGCCCCCCAAAAATGAAAATCTTGCCCTTTCGACCAAACTCAGCCAAATTTTGTATACATATTCTGTGGGCCTCAAGAAGGCTAGAAATGCAAAAACTAATCAAATTTTTTATACAGAGTTTGGTCGAAAAGGCTAGAATTCTCATTTTTAAACCCTCCCCATTATGGGTGGTTAGTTTTTGCATTTCTAGCCTTCTTGGAGTCCACAGAGTGGTAGATCTTTATGGCCCACCCTGTATGTCATTTAAACACACTGATCAATCAGCTGTCCGAAGACCCAATTGAGAGAGTTCAAGCTTTCACCACCAGTTGGCGTATCTGCAATTTCCAGTTACCAATACAAGAATAATTTTGGGATTCTCAAATGAATTTTTTAATTATAAAAGTTTTTGTTTTGGATAAAATGAATACCTACAAATCCTTGTCTGTAATTCTTTAGTTTCCGTACTACAATGTTCTGAAAGTCAAGTTAGACATACATAAATAAAAATACAAACACTAGATCGACACTAATAGAGTTCCGTTTTACTTTTGAACGGAACCCTAGAGAACCGGCTCACAGCTTGTGCGGCTATAAATGATTATAAATTAACCCACATTGTATGTTAATAAAATAAACGTAATAGATATGAATTAGTCGTCGGGTGGTATAATCTATTTAAAAGAATATTTAAGGCGGAGGCGGGCCCCCCCCCCCAAGAATGATGGATGAAATTTTTAGAGAAAACATTTGAATCGTGCCAAAAGTTAAACAAATGGGATTGGCTCAGAATTTTTGTTTCTCTTATTTCTCTCTAGCTTTTTGTTTTTGAATATGACAAATGGTTTAAAAATATACTACATTAGAATTCAATTATCGTAAAGTGACCATTTTAGGGATTTTTTTACTTTACCATACCGACTATGGTCAAGTATTGTAATCGTGGATGAAAAAAGTTTTTTTTTTTTTTAGAAATATCTCAAAGACTGCTGAAACTATTTTGATTAAAAAAATTGGGTGATACCATCATGGCATTTAGGCTACAAAAAATCGCTAAAAAGTGAACATCGAAAAAATTATATTTTACTTTACCATACAAGGTGTGGTCTAGTATTGTAATCGTGCATGAAAAAAGTGTTTTTTTTCCTTCTTTTTTCGAAATATCTCTTAAAAGGCTGAAACTATTTTGATTAAAAAAAATGAGCGAAACCATGGCATTTCGCGTTACAAAAAAGCTCTCATAAGTGAACATCAAAAAAATTATATTTTTCGAGATAAAAATTGTTTTGTCAAAATGTCTGTTAGTCTGTCTGTTAGTTACTTAGTCAGTCTGTGCGTTACCAAATTTTTGTGGACGAGCAAGCTTAAAAACTAGTGTGAATATCGAAACCAAATTTCACACGTAGTTTTGGTCCATTGAGATTAAAAGCTGATTAGATTTTGGTGCATATCGACCCAAAATTAAGGGTGGTGGAGGGAGGGGGGTTAAAAATTAAAAATTTAAGCCATTTTAGCAAACTCAATCAAATTTTGTATACATAATCAGTGGTCTAAAAATGCATAAAACTAACAGCCCAAATTGGGAGAGGGAGTGGAGGTGTAGAGTCAAAAAATGAAAATATAGGCTCTTGTACCAAACTCAACCAAATTTTGTATACATAATCAGTGAGCCCCCAGGAGTCTAAAAATGGAAAAACTAACCCCCCTCCCCTATATGATTATAAATAATTTTATTAAATATTAAATATAAGTGAGGGGCCAGGTTGTATGGTAAAGTCAAGTGGATGGCCACATCAGAACACGTCAGCTTATTTCGAGATAATAACTGTTTTGGCAAAATGTCTGTTAGTTAGTTAATTTGTTTAGTTAGGTTGTTAGTACCTTAATTAGTACCTGCGTTACTAAATTTTTTAAATTATTTACTATTTGAAAAATAAATATTAATGAATCCATGATAGTTTTAAAATTCTTTATTTTTATTTATTATACTTATTATTTTCTATTATAAATATTTTTGAGAAATAACTATAAACTAGATCTTTTCCATGCGGAAATTCCAATTGTATTTCAGAATTCTCAATTGTATATTAGAAAATCACAAATGTATTTGCTCCGCAAATTTTTCATTTAATCAAAAGTGCTCCCTAAATTTGAAAAAGTTAAGAAGCACTGCTCTAGTTCATCGAGCATCAAATGTGCCGAGTACATTTTCATTAAAATCTCGAAGGAGAGAGGAATGGTTCGAATCTCCCCCCTCAAATTATCTTCCTTGGCTAGTTTGATGTAAAGTGAGTGATATAGATTAAAATAAAGACGTAGAAACATTAAAAACAAATATGCTGACGTGTTCTGATGTGGCCATCCACTTGACTTTACCATAAAACCTGGAACCTCAATTATGTTTAATATTTAATAAAATTAATTATAATCACGTAGGGGGGTTAGTTTTTGCATTTTTAGATTACTCTGGGTCCACTGATTATGTATACAACATTTGGTTGAGTTTGGTACAAGGGCCTATATTTTCATTTTTTGAACCTATACCCACCTACCCCATTTTGGAGGATTAGTTTTTGCATTTTTAGACTTCTGGGGTCCCACTGATTATGTATACAAAATTTGGTTGAGTTTGGTACAAGGGCCTAGATTTTCAATTTTTTTGACCCTACACCCCCCCCCCCTCCCATTTTGGGCGCGTTTTCTCAAATGGCCTAGATTTTTAACTTTTAACCCCCCCCCCTCCATCCCTCTTAATTTTGGGTCGGTATGCAACAAAATGTAATCAGCTCTTAATCTCAATGGACCAAAACTACGTGTGAAATTTGGTTTAGATATTCACACTAGTTTTTGTGCTAGTTCGTCCACAAAATTTGGTAACGCACAGACTAACAGACGGACAACCAGACTAACAGACATTTTGACAAAACAATTATTATCTCGAAAAATATCATTTTTTTCGATGTTCACTTATTAGAGCTTTTTTGTAGACCGAAATTCAATGGTTTCGCTTAATTTTTTTAATCAAAATACTTCCTACCATTTTTGAGATATTTTGAAAAAAAGAAGGAAATAAACACTTTTTTCATGCACGGTTACAATACTTGACCATACCCTGTATGGTAAAGTAAAAACATTATTTCGATTAGTTAATCCTTTTCAACGATGTTGAGTGAGTCATTCATTGTCAGTGGGTCTTCTCGATCACAATCCTTTGAAATTCATGAAATAGTTTTGGATATTTTTTTGAATACTAAACTTATCTGTTATATTTTAATAGTTACGTGAGAATGGATTAGGTAAAATATTTGAAAGGTGTATCATAATATCTGAGCACACTCTCGTGAGAGACTGGCTGTCTGGAACAACAGCCTGGACCAACACGATTGGTTTTTCAGATCGATCTTTAGTATATAATTCAGGATAGAATTTTGCAATACCTTTATTACCACCATCAGATAACAATAATAATATGAACACATTGTTTCTTTCTTAATTCGAGCATTTCTCAATCGGGTTGTGTTTTAACCATGATAATCTAGATTGTTTTGTTATTATATGGTGGTTGTAAGACCTGAAAGCATAATTTTCTGAAATAGAGGGTAAAAAAAACTCGGCACGCTTTTTCCAACGTTTAGAGAATTGACAATTTTTGTCATCAAATGTTTGAGCTAGAACGTTGAATGTGTATGTATATAGTATATAGAGTTGAAATTTTAATAAAATCACACATAATTAATTAGTATCTGGCCACCGAGCGATGCTCGGTAACTTTTTGCTTCAGTTAAAAGTTATATATTAATCCCCGAAACCCCCCCCCCCCTCGCCCCCCGAAAACGTACCCTCGTCCCCCGAACCCCCACCACCCCAAAGTCTCTTTTGTTAAACCTCCTGATGAAGGGTTCATAGCCCGAAATATGTATAGAGATAAATAAAAAATCTCCAAAATATAATTACATTTTTTTTTTTAATTTTTTAAATTTAATTTCCCCTTTGTGAAACACCACTATAATCCGTCAAATAGTTCCTGTGTTTAATATGTTTCACTCTAAACCAACATCGCTTTATCGGATGAGAAAGCTGAAAAATTTTCACTTGATGATGACTTTATCTTGCATATCAATAAATAAATATAAAAATGAATAAATAAATATATCGATTAATAATTTTAAGCTGATTGTTATGTCTAAATTTCAATAAATAAATACGTAATAATAATACAAAAAGAGTAAATAAATTATTAAATTTCAATAAATAAATACGTAATAATCTTACTATATTTGTATTAGGTATTATTACGTATTTATTTATTGAAATTTAGACATTTATTTATTCTATTTGTATTATTAATACCTATTTATTTATTGAAATTTAAACATTTTTTTACTCTATTTCTATTAATATTACGTATTTATTTATTGACATTTAGACATTTATTTACTTTATTTGTAGTATTATACGTATTTATTTATTGAAATTTAGACATAACAATCAGCTTAGAATTATTAATACATATATTTATTTATTCTTTTTTATAAAGATTTTGATTTCATCATAGAAGTTATTATTCTAGTAATTTTACTTGAACGCTTTTTTTTTTTTGTTCTTATTCTAGAAACTAATTGTCTGCATTAAAAAAACAAGAGTGTAAAAGTGAGTGGGATCGGATGAGGACGTGCTGATCGGCACCTCAACATCTGGCAAGTACGCTAATATGATGTTTCGGTTGGACAACACTCTTTTTTTTATCTTTCCACGAAACGATTTGTGTAAACGTGATTTTTTTAATTATTAAATAGCGCGACGAATTTAATTCTCCATGCAGGGTGTAAATATTTTGGTAAGCGTGTGAAAAATGCCGGGTGGGAAGGCAATTTCTCGTGACAGGTAGAAGAGAAGCATTCTTGACATGTCATAGGGCTGAAGGAAACCTGCTATTTTATGCGCATGACAGTGACCGATTGAACAGATTCACACAAACACACGTTCAAAGTGACAAAAGAATGGGGAATTACAAAAAAGGAGAAAATCCAGACCCCATCGGACTAATATCCATATATACATATAGAGATCCAGATTTATTCCCAAATAGTAGACTCTTTATTATGGATATATTCGATTTCGGTGAGTTCAATCGGAATATAAAGAACACCTTCTGATCATAAAATACACAGCAGCTCAGCTCCATTTCTAGATATTATCCATTTGAATAGACAATCACACTTGCAGGTTCGTAAATACACATTCACTTATAATCGAAAACAGGGGTGTCTGGCATCCTTGGGGCATATATTTGAAGAAATAAAATAGTCTGCGGTCGAAAATAAAATATACTGATTCTAACGATAGTTTTATGTTTTTTGGTGTGCTGAGTCCGAATCTGAGGTTTGCTAACAAAATTTCTTAATTGAATATTGTAAAAAATCTCATTTTTTGCTTATACCTAACTAGAAAACTATAATAAATAATAAATTAGAGTATTGGGGTGGAAAAAGTGGATTTTTGCGGAAACAGTCAAAATACACCAATTTTCAACTAGCGCTTGAGTCCGAACGGTTCGCCAGAGAAAAAACCTAATTGATGAAATTTGTAGGAAATTCGATGCACTTTCATTTTGAATAGGAAGATTATTTGCGAAAAGTTGATAGTTTTCGAGTTATAAGCAAAAATTGAGATTTTTTACTTTTTTACATTTTTTTTACAATGTTCTGTCACTGTGTTTTGTTAGAAAACCACAGATTCGGATTCAGCACACTAAAAAACATATAGGTTCGAAGAAATCAAATCCACGCCAAAACTTTCCGGGAAAAAACATAATTTAGCTGGACTAAAAATCGATCTGAAGAAACAGGTTCACTTCGCTAACATTTAATGGAAATAAAATCATTTTTACTTTATCCAATGCGAAGCATGGGGAAAGTATTGTAATCGGTCTGGCGGCAAGCGCAACTTCAAAGGGTCCTCAGGTAAAGACTACGGAACCCATGGACTCAATTAAGGTCACAAATTGTAGTATTCAATTAGATTGAATTTTAGCACGTTACGATTTTGATAAAAATTACCTGGGTTCTCGTCGAGAGGCCAAAAAGTGCCATTTTTTTGGAAGTGCGTGCGGATGGATGGATGTATGTTATCGTTTTTTTCGTCCACGATTTTTTCCACACCGTTGCACCAATTGAAATGAAAACCTAACATTATTTTAACAAAATGAAGCGCTGATTAGTTTTGGTACATATCGGCCCACAAACATTAGTACTTTATTTCGGTACTTTTTTAGTTTTTTCTAAATATCTTGAAAATGACTTAACCAATTTTGATGAAATTTAATATTGTAATTGAGTACCTTGAGGACCACAAAAATGGTCATATAAAATTTTTTGTAAAATTATATTTTAAAGTACTTTACCCTAGACTACGATAGTTCATTGGATAAAGTTTAGCAACGATCCGTTGCAGTTTATTTGTCTTGGTTTAGCATATAGTCAAAATATTGATTAAAATTTACCAAATTTTTTTCCTAGTCCTGGGGGGGGGGGGGGGCTTCGGCCCCCTTAGATCCCCCCCCCCTGGCACCAATGTTTATTTGCATAAGCAGAGGACAATCTTATTGATTTTTCTTCGCACATATTTTTAGCCCCTGTATTACATTTTGGATATTTATCAATCGGATTTGTTGAATTGGCTAATGTGAGCCTCGTGGCGTTTTTTTTATTCCTAAATGAAATAATTCTTTCTTTCTCGTATATTAATGCCAACATATGTCGTCTTTTGAGAATGAGGAGGCGAGGGATTGATACAAATCACGTGTTAATATTATTAGTGGTGTTGTCTAGTATGGTCCATTTAATAACAGAGTGGCTGAGTGGGCGTTGCGCTCTCTGGCAACAGCCCATCCGCCACCCCCACCGCAGATGAAATATCGAAGAAACCAACAAACCTCCGGGCTAAATGGGAAATAAATTTCAGAATTTACAAGTCAACTTCTTCTTTCTCCACTTTTCCAACTCACTATCGCTTGATCGCTACTTTTATTTCAATGAACCGGTGGGGTTATTTTTGCAACCGAAAAAATATTCATAAATTTATTTTTTCGTTCTAATTATATGCAAAAATATATTTAAAATAATTGAGTATGATGAAAAGTGAAACTTTTTCCAAGGCACTCACTACATTTTATGTCCTGAAGAAGGTAAAGTTTCGCTTTTTCAATTTCACTCTTTATTAATGTACCAAATACTACCAAACCCCATTCCCCGCTACATTGATGTAACTTTAAGGAGATCTAAATAATAATATAATAATAATTTAATTAACTTCATCTTAATCACCTTAAACCCAATCAGTCAAAAAAATCTCACATGATTTGCACACCAGATTTGATTCTATTTGTTACCCTATTTTTATACATGTTTATTTTCAAAAATACCTTAATCTATTGTTAGGTTTACGGATATAAATTTTTGTTTAATTTTTGTTGAGCAGTGTAATTATTATTGTAAACAGTAAATTATAACAATAATCAAAGTTGCAATCATCAATAGTTATTGCAAGTAGATACTGATATATTCTTAATGCATGATCGATGTTAAAAGTTGGTATTATTGCGTACCATCACAATTTGGTATATGATTAACGTGACCATTTTTTTTGTATCAGAGCGGGACGCCTTACGAAATTTTGTATATAAATAAAAAAAAATGTATAAAAATAATTTTCGGACAATTCACACACGACCATTTGACCCCAAACTAAACATAGCTGGTACTTAAATGCATAAATATTCTTTATTTCTTATCAAAAGTATAGTTATGATGAATTTTTATATCCTTAACTTGAGAAATAATTGGTTCCCCTACAAAATTTCATCCCCTATTTCACCCCTTTCAACTATATTTTGGCGACAAAAACTAGCCTATTTTATCAAAATCGGTTCAGTGACATAGACGTGAAAACGTAACAGACAGACAGAGTTACTTTCGCATTTATAATATATGTAGTTATAGGAGTCATAACGATTAGATATTTTTAAATAAATCATACTAAAATAGATAAATTAACTATTAATATTTATTAAATAAAAAGAAGGAACTTATTTTAATACTGATTTAAATACAAGGGTATCTTCTACTTTGAATTAAACTGAGATCTTAAATTGTAGTTGAAGACGCATGTGTTTTGTATTTGTAGGCGGAGCAAATCCTTTTCAAAATATCTGGTCTAGTTTTTAAATAGGAATAGAACTCATTATGCGATTTTTTTTTTTTTTTTTTTTTATAAATTTTATTAAACCACTTATTTTACATGAATTAATGTATACATTGTATTTTAACTTCGACTCCGGAGATTATTTCTCCACCATCGAGTGTCCTTGATCATCTTTAGTCCTTGTTTTTAGTAAGAGGAAAAAACTAATTAAAGAAAAAAAAACCTCTTTTCCGATAATTATTCCAATACCATATTGCGGAAATTAATCCATCTCCATTATGCGATTTGTTAATGTTTAATGTTTAATGTAAATCTGGTATGTTTGCAAAAGCGGGAGGTATGGTCACATTATATTTGGTACAAGACCCTGAAAAATGATAAGTACACCAATAAATTGGTACGGCTAACACCAATGATTCCAAAGAGGAAGAAGAATTTTCCAACAAAATCATATTTTTTTGAAGCCAAATTTTATATGAACCCAGTGGTTCATATTGGCTAGTGATAAATAAACGAAGCTAATAGCTGGCCCTGTTTTTCCGGCACATTCTCAACACATTCGCCTCATTAATAATGGAAATTGAAATAAAGTTTTTCTCTCTCTCATGCCGAAAAACTTGGTGTCTGTGATTTGTTGACTTGGGTTTCTCTCTTCTCTGGTTCAGGGGATCGTCAAAACTCTTCTCGCTATCTCTGTCTTCCCATTTATTGGTGAATAAACTTGCGTTGTGTGGTGAATGAACGGGTGTGAAGCCTTTTAATAAATCAATTTAATATTTCCGGCAGAAAAAGCGACGTCGGCGGCGGCTATTTCTAAGATTATCCAAGAGAAGAGAAGACCCAGTGATGATCTTAGGGAATATCTTCTATCTCTCGATGGTTCCTAAATGCAGTCGCATCGTTTATGTTTATGTGTGTGTGTGTTATCTGACCTCATTTGACCCCAAAAGTCATCGTGAATGAGAGATGAAACGACCGCTAGCCCACAACCACAACCACTCGTGTCCAGTTCCATCTCTCCTCTCTATTTTGGATTCGCTATCGAGATTTAATTAATGTTGATATTAGATTAACTTTTTCAATGCTGATAAACCCATCCACGCAAGCTTTCCATTTCGAAAAGAAGAGTTGTCGTGACGTAAAATGCAATATCAAAATAAATTCTATATATACTACTATTATCGCCAAGACTTGAACGTTTTAGTAAGGTTGAAACAGAGGATATAGCGAAGAGAAAAGCATGGAGCAATTTAAATGGAAGTTTGGACACCCCTTATCTTCTAAGGTTCTGTATATTTATGTAAACGATATAATAATGTCTTTAATTCATTTGTTGTTCTTAATAAAGCCTTAATTGTAAATGTGGAATGTCATATGATGGATGGTCAGAAATTAAAGTGATACACCACTCAGATTAAGCTGAGACAAAAAAGTATATTAGACCAGAGTTTATGTTTATGTGTACTGTGCGCCGCGTCGGATCAATATAATAGTTTTGGGATTCTATATCTCTATGTTCACCGATTTCCAGGTTAAACGGCTTAACCCAGAGGTTCCTAAAGTGTGCGCCGAGGTGCCCCAGGGAGCCGCAGCCATTTCATAATTAATTGAAGCAAGACATTTGGCCTAACTAGACAAAAACCAAAGTGAGAAGCTAAAAGTTTATTTATTATTTAATTTTATCTCTTACTTACGATAAGATATACATAAACCTGTGTGAATGTGAAATGTATACAAAGGGCCCTGTGGTCTCAAACTGTGATTTTAACAGAAAAATAAACTATGGAATTACAAGATATTTTTATCTATTCTAGTACAATAGTATTTAGAGAATCGAAATACGGTATATGTTTTGATATAAATCGAAAAAATTTAAGTTTGACACCCTCGAAAAAATTTGAACTATATACAAAGGGCCCCCCCCCTGTGGTGTCAATTTATGATTTTCACAGAAAAATATTAGGAAAAATACTCCAATTAGGTGAAAAAATGGCATAAACAGGAAATAATTCCAGGTAAATATTTTATTGCTCGAATACCTTTATTGGTACTCCAAAATTACTACCCTAAGTTTTCAACCAAATCTGTATTGTGGAAAAAGTAGTAATATTGGAGTACGAATAAAGGTATTCCAGTAATAGAATCTTTACCGGGAAGATTATCATTTTTTGACCCTACCCCCCCCCCCCCCGTTGGGGGGGGTTAGTTTTTGCATTTTTAGACTTCTGGGGGTCCACTGACTATATATACAAAATTTGGTTGAGTTTGGTAAATGGCCAAGATTTTAATTTTTTTGACCCTATATCCCCCCTCCACCCATTTTGGGAAGTTAGTTTTTGTATTTTTAGACTTCTGGGGGTCCACTGATTATGTATACAAAATTTGGTTTAGTTTGCTCAAACGGCCTAGATTTTTAATTTTTAACCCCCCCTCCACCCCCCTTAATTTTGGATCGATAAGCACCAAAATCTAATCAGCTCTTATTCTCAGTGGATCAAAACTACGTGTGAAATTTGGTTTCGATATTCACACTATTTTTTGAGCTAGCTCGTCCATAAAAATTTGTTAACGCACAGACTAACAGACATTTTGACAAAACTCGAAAAATATAATTTTTTCGATGTTCACTTATTATGGCTTTTTTGTAGAGCAAAATACCATGGTTTCGCTCAATTTTTTTTAATCAAAATAGTTTCAGCCGTTTTTGAGATATTTTGAAAAAAAGAAGGAAAAAAACACTTTTTTCATGCACGATTACAATACTTGACCATACCCTGTATGGTAAAGTAAAAAGACGCCGCGACTCGGAAAAGCTTGGGCACCCCTGGCATAGACTGTTTATTCAGAATTTAGGTCATTTGTTTATTTATTTTATTCATTTCCACCTTATATGGACAAAAGCAAAGGAGGAAATGCAATTAAGAGAACGATTGTCAAGAGTCGTTGGAATACCTCCCGAATTGGCTAACCCAATTTCTGAAAATGAAAGAAACGGGTGCCGCATCATCATTTAATCTCTGCAGAGACCCAGGAATGAAACAGAGAATGTGAGAATCAAAAGAGCGGAGAGGGGATATTTCCTTAAACGTTGAACAAAACAACCCATAAATTAGCTATAAAAAGTTCAATGACAAACATTAATGGCCAAATCAGTTGTATATATACAAGCAGTCTCGTATTTAGATTAAGGTCAGCCGAAAATCCGAAGATAAATTACAAATTGGAGACTTCAATATAAATGCTAAGTACAGTCGACCAAATTATCGAGACTTATCGAGATATTTTTGGAAATATGTATGAGCTTACATAAATTTTATTAGTATATACGAGTAGCCTAGTAAAAAATACATATGTATTAACATTGCAATAGATAATAACATACTTAACTAAAATAAGCTCACGTGTTCTGATGTGGCCATCCCCTTGACTTTACAATACAACCTGGCCCCTCATTTATATTTAATATTTAATAAAAATATTTATAATCATGTGGAGGAGAGGGGTTAGTTTTTTCATTTTTAGGCTCCTGGGGTCCCACTGATTATGTATACAAAATATGGTTGAGTTTGGTACAAGAGTCTAGATTTTCATTTTTTGACCCCCCCCCCCCATTTTGGACGGTTAGTTGTTGTATTTGTAGACTTCTCGGGTGCCACTGATTATGTACACAAAATTTGGTTGAATTTGGTAAATGGCCAAGATTTTCATTTTTTGAACCTACCCCCCCTCCCCATTTTCGGTGGTTAGTTTTTGCATTTTAGACTTCTGAGGGCCCACTGAATATGTGTACAAACTTTGAAAGAGACAATAAAAGAGTGTGTCTTCTGCTGGAATTATAAATTTTATTTATTTATAACGAGACTATAGTTTCGAGGCCTTTAACACTCTTTCGCGGTCAAATTGGAAAAGTGCCGGACCACTTCATTCGCGAATACATATATCCCCATGACTTCAAGGAACTGGAACTCTCTCCCAGCCTCTATCTTTCCCAGCACCTATGATCTTCAAACCTTCAAAACCAGGGTGCATAGACACCTACGTCTACACCCTCTCTCTTAATCAACTTTCCCTTCTCTTCGGTAATGCAAGGGTCTTTCGAGATCCATAGGGGCTACATCTTTACTGGTGCACCCCTTCTTGCATTCGATTGCATTAAAAAAAAAAAAAAAAAAAAATTGTCTCCTTCAATATATAAAAATTCTGCTACTCTCGTCAAAAAAACTTTCAATTTGTACAAACTTTGGTTGAGTTTGCTTAAATAACCTAGATTTTTAATTTTTAACCCCCCCTCTATCCGCCTTAATTTTTGGTCCATATGTACCAAAATCTAATCAGCTCTTAATCTCAATGCAACAAAACTACGTGTGAAATTTGGTTTCGATATTCACACTAGTTTTTGAGCTAGCTCGCCCACAACAATTTGGTAACGCACAGACTAACAGACAAACAGACATTTTGACAAAACAATTATTATCTCGAAAAATATAAATTTTTTGAAGTTCACTTATTAGGGATTTTTTGTAGACCGAAATGCCATGGTTTCGCTCAATTTTTGAATCAAAATATTTTCAGCCGTTTTTGAGATTTTTCGAAAAAAAGGTGGAAAAAAAAACACTTTTTTCATGCACGATTACAATACCATACCCTGTATGGTAAAGTAAAAATTAAGAATAGTTTTTTGCTATGAAAAATTCGAATTATAAACAGGGTAAGTGACCTATTTCGAATTATAGAACGTTCTCTCCCATCTTGTTAAGAAAAGGATTTCGAGTTATCGAGCGTATCAAAATATACATCATTTTTTCGATTTACCAAAGTTAACAGCTGAAGAGTTCGAATTATCAAAAAATCCCAACTATTGCCCCCCCCCCCCCCCCCCCCCCGCAGGGGGGGGGGGTAATCTTCTCTTAATAAATCAAAATTATTTAATTGTTTAATACGAAAACCACAAAATTTTTACAGTTAGAGGTTAGGTTTTATAAAGATTAAATTTAAATTTGTAGAAAAAAATTCAATTAGTTTTCTTATTAGAATTTGGAATAAGAATAGCAAATAGAAAAAAAAGAGGTCAGTGAACATATCTCCCTGGGACTAAAAGATCAATTTTTATGAATCACACCGATTAGTTGACCCCTCAGGAGTCAATGTTTCAAATTTCAAATCAATCGGTTAATCCATTTAACCTGGAGGTCGATGAACATAGAGATATTAAGATCCTAAAACTATTATAATGATAAATAGTCATAATCAATGCAAATGATTCATTTATAAATTGTTAATTAATCACTCTTAGAAAACAAATTCTTCTTCTTCTTGACAAAATAGTATAAGGGCTTATTTTAATGCTCAAGCTTGGCGCCAGGTGCATGTCCCCTTGCCGGGAAAAGTTATTCAATTACATAATTGAATTCATAACAGTGAGTAATAGTGATTATCTCAGAAATAGACACATATTTAATCTATTTTAAGAAATAATATAGATGACTATGTAAATATTTTATAAGAATTTACATATTCATATTAATGATTAAAAAATGAAGACTATATAGTATATAAAGTAAACTCCCGTTCATCCAAGGAATTGGGTGGCGCGCCATCCCCGGATAACCCACAAAATAGTAAAAAAAGGACACAAATCAACACAAAAATGCTTTTGAAAAATCTTTATTCACAGTAGAAGCAGGTTTAAAAATTTTTATTTTCAAGTTAAATATATTATGTATGTGTGCACATAGAGAGTTTTTAAAGTTTACTTTTGCACAAAATAATCCGTCAGTAGTTTTTGTTGTTTCGAGATAAATCACCTCTTCTTCAATTGAGATTGACCACGGATTAGCCTTAAGGTGATGAACGTGAGTTTACTATATTATAATATCTTGGGAAAACACTAAAACCCTTTGAGTGTGACAAAAGATCATAGCAATATATTTTGAGAAACCCTAGTACCTTAAAAAAATTGGGACTAGAGTTGCTCTTTTTACTTTACCATACAGGGTATGGTCAAGTATTATAATCTTGCATGAAAAAAGTTGTTTTTTCGAAATGTCTCAAAAACGACTGAAACTATTTTGATTAAAAAAATTGAGCGAAACCATGGCATTTCGTTCAACAAAAAAGCTCTAGTAAGTGAACATCGAAAAAATTATATTTTTCGAGATAATAATTGTTTTGTCAAAATGTCTGTTAGTCTGTCTGTTAGTTAGTCTGTGCGTTAACAAATTTTGTAGACGAGCTAGCTGTGAATATCAAAACCAAATTTCACACGTAATTTCAAACTCAACCAAATTTTGTATACATAATCAGTGGACCCCCAGAAGTCTAAAAATGCAAAAACTAACCGCCCAAAATGGGGGGGGGGGGGTCAAAAAATGAAAATCTTGGCCATTTACCAAACTCAAGCAAATTTTGTATACATAATCAGTGGGACCCCAGAAGTATAAAAATGCAAAAACTAACCCCCCCTACATGATTATAAATAATTTTAGGGGCCAGGTTGTATGGTAAATCAAAGTGGATGGGCACATCAGAACACGTCAGCTTATTTTTTGTTTATCTGTGGTGAATGTAGAAAATTACCAATGAAAAAACATAAGAAATTATATTAAACATTGATTAGATTGGAATAATCATAGGGAAAAATAAGATCCGGTTTATTGTAAAGCTGGGTTTCCACCAAACGGACAGTTTTAAAAACAGTTCTGTTTTTTATAAACAAACTGTTCCATCAACTGTTTTGTTTTTTATAAGCATACCCTCCCAGAGTTTGTTTATAAACTTGTGTTGCTGGTGTTTTGATCAAAATTTCTTTCAACGACGATGATTTTATATTTAGTGGTGGTATGTTTAAAATTAATGATTCCTAAAACAGAAAAAACCGAGATATTGGTTTAGTTATCTATTAAAAAGGAGAATTAATTCCGGCACAGAAAAATTATTGCATTATTTAAGTACTGACGACGTTGGGTTAAATGGAGAATTGATCTTCCTTCCACAATTTTACAAAAGAATGTCAAGAACCGATTTAAAATTATTAATTAATTTGCTAGGCCCGAATGTTTTTTGAACAATAGGACGTGTACCAACAAAAACAAGAACAAACTTGTTTTCCTTTGATCTACCGACTCAAGATGGGGAAGTGTTTTGTTTGATAAAACACTGTTTTCAAACAAAAATGTTTTAAGAACTGTTCAGTTTGTACAAAACATTGGTTATTTTTGTTGAGAAAACAATTTTTGTTTGTGTTTCTTGTTTTGTCTGTTTGGTGGAAACCCAGCTTAAGATCGGCAAAGAACTGAGTACCTGCCCATTGACCAGAATAAGAGACTACAGACTATCAGGAAGTCGAAATTTCGGTATTTTAAATTTTGAAGACGAAATCAGGACTAAAATTACCTACAATTCTATGTAATGTTACATTGTGAGATTAATCCTTATAAAATTTCAATAATAAGCATATTACTAATACTACTTATTGTATTGGAGTAAATTGGCGATAATAGTGAAGAGAAGAATTTAATTTTAAAGAAAGTCAGTCTACCAGAGTCATTCGAAGGTCATTATTAGTCGACTGATTCAGATATCGGGTTCCGTGAGAAAATAATCTAATTTCTCTCTCTCACTCTGTCACAAGTGTTGAGATCACCTTTTAAATATGGCGATTGATCAAAGAATGCACGAGGGAATGTTATCACTCCTTAGAACAATTAGCCTTTGAACTGGGACAGAGAGTAACGGGTTTGTTACTTTTTTTTTGATAAAGTCTCAGGATTTTCAATGGATTTTATGTATCATTTCATGGTCACCGCTTTCTCTTCTTTAGGAGAGAAAAGAGTCCCCATTTTCTCAATTTTTTTATCAATAAACTTTCACCTAAAAGTACTAAATGCTAAGTATATTGTCATATATTTTAGTTTGATAGATAAAACTATCCTCAAAAAACTTGATGGATAACATAATACATACTTTTTCAGACGTGTGTTAACATTTCAATTTCACAAAACTAGAGCTTAATTCGAGATTTTATCTTAGTTAATAATTTAATGATGAATTAAAAATAAATAAACTAATAAGGTGAAGTGGGGTTTATATGATAATGGGGCACATGTGTTAAATCGAATTTTTAAATAGTATCAATCAAACAGGCCCATCCATATTAACTATTATGCACTACAACTGTTTACTTGTCCACGTGGGTGATCTTTTGCCAGTAGTTGCAGAACTTCCACGATAAACGTTTTATATTTGTCTAGAAAGTTTTATTCTCATAAAATTTTGATCTCAAGTGGTAAAAGTAAGGTTTTTTGACTAGGAGTGGGGTCATTAACTGTATTTTACAATATAATGTGTGTATTTTATAAGAATCTTAAGTTTTTCCTGACTTTTGAGACCATATCACATTTGCCCCAGTAATTGGGGGCAAATGTTTTATACCGGGGAATCCTAGAATGCAACTAACTCGAAAAATAAATTTTTTGAGTTGTGCCCCTTTCATCTGGATATGCAAAATATTCTCATGTTTTTTTTAACATTTTCTAATACCATGTTTTTTTTATAAAACTTGCTAATTTTGCTTTTAGATTTAAAAAGTTTATAACTATATTATAATATTTGAGATATTTTGCTAAATAAAAAAACAAAATGCGTAAATTTGCCGTTATTTTATACATTTGCCCCAATATAATTAATACACAGGTTTTGTATTACAAAATTTTGTTCATTATCACATTTGCCTCAAACCATGTTATAAAAGACCATGTTCTAAAAAAATATATTGACAATTTTTTTTTTTTTTTTTTTTTGGGGGGGGGGGGGTAATTAACATGTTCAAAATGCACAGCAATTTTTTAACCCACTTCAAAAAAGGAGGGGTTCTCAATTCGACTGAATTTTTTTTTTAGAATATCAATTTCATTCTTTAAACATTCGAAGGATTGTACCTCCATCTTCAGGATTTAAAAGGGTCAACGAAAGACC